>JADDOH010010872.1:0-26757 GCA_016648135.1 Agrypnia vestita | reverse complement strand
TGACTGAGAGTGAGCATTGAGATCTCCAAGAATAAAAAAAGAAGAAGGAAGAAGAGAGATAACTGAGTTCCAAGCATCAATGTCGAATGTGCCATTGGGGGGGCAGTAAACTGAAACATATCCCACATCATTGACTTTAGCACCTACTATTTGGAATGAGGGAAAGGACGGAAGAGGGATTTGAGAAAAGGAAAAGGAATTTTTTATAAGTAGGGCTACTCCGCCCTTGCCGTCTGGATGGTCATCCCTGAGACAGGAGAATCCTGGGATCTTAAACAGATAGTTCTGCTTAAACCAGGTCTCTGATATTGCTGCTATATCTATATTGTAAGTTTTTAGTAGAGAAACTATTTCATGTTTATTACAAACAGCACTACGGCTGTTCCACTGAAGGATTTGAACATCGGAGGCCATTATGAAGGGAGTTAAGAGATGAAATTATAGAAGCAGCGTTGGACGGTACAGAATTGCTATTAGAAATTAAATTAATGAGAATCATAAGTAAAGTCTGAATAAAAGAAGAATTTTCATCGCTAATGGCATTTGACAGGGGAGTAGATGGTGGAAGAGTAGGAGTTTTTGATGGTTGGCTAATATTAGAAGTAATGACATTGGATGGGTTAGAACTATAAGAGAACATTTGATCATTATGTCCTTGTCTGTCATATCCCGGAGAGCTAGGAACTTTTGATTTAGGATTATGGTATACGGTTTTACGGAAAGAGGTAGCAGGAAGATTAGGTGTAAAGAGGCAACTCTGGGGAGTTTGAGTAACGGGAGGTTGAGATGAGACATTGGCAAATGATTTTTTGGAAATCGAGAAAATTTTGGATGCTTGAAAATATGATGCATTATTGGCGGCCATATATTGTTTTATGTTTTTTTGTCTGGTTAATTCTGGACATGAAAAACTAGTCGCCGTATGATTACCTGAACAGTTCACGCAGGTGGGGACATCGGGAGGATTTGGGCATTGATTGGTAAGATGATTTTCACCGCACTTGAAGCATCGAGGAGAGGATCTACATGTCACCTTAGAGTGTCCATAGCGGAGACAATTATAACACTGAATGGTTGGGAAAGTGTACAGTTCTACCGGCAGAGAATTGTACAAGAGATATACGTGAGAAGGAAGGGTTTGGCCTTCAAAAGTGAGGACCACTGTTTGTGATGGTTTCCATGTGACAGTACCAGAGGAAGTATCTTTATAGTTTAGGCGTCTAGCCTTTACAACTTTACCAATATTTTGTGAAGTAGAGATATACGAAATTATTTCTTCCTCTGAAAGATCAACGGATATGCCACGTACGAGACCCAGGCGGGTAACATTAAAGGATGGAACGTAAGCTTTGAATTTATTATTTTGTGAGTTGCTAAAACTTGATACAAAATTGTTTGCCAAAGCTCCTGATTCAAATTCAACAGAGATTTTATATCTACCTTCTGCCTTAATACCATCTGGGCGAATGCCTTTTGTTTTTTGTTGCAAAATATGTTTACCAAAATCGATTGGGTGGATTGTACCTCGTTCTGTTCTCTGAACATAGACCAGAAAAGGGGATACTGCTGAATCAGAGTACAACAGTTGAGGATGAGGAAGAGGACCCTGAGGAGCAGAAGAAGGCTCTAAAGCTGGGATTATTGAAGGCGTAGGGGAGATAGGAGGAGACGCAACGATGGTAGAGGGCTTGGGTCTTATTTTTGAAGATCTTTTTTCAATTTTCCTTTTTTTAAAAGCTGAAAAAGAGGAATCCTCCGAGGAATCCGAGTCCTCCAAAGGAAAACGCGACATTCCTCCCATGGTAGATGGTGAAGGATGAGGATCAGGGGGATCCGGAGGATCCGGAGGTCTTAAGTCCTCCATTAAGGATGTAGAAACGGAAATTCGTTAATATGCTACAATACAACAAAATATAAACTAAATACAAAGGGAAAAAAAGGTTATAAATATCTGTTTTATCCAAAATAAGTAATTATCCAAGAGAGCAAGCACAAACACAACTGTCACTTTGCAAACTTGCAACAATACTCCCTTGTGAATAATTTAAGATTTGTTTACGCGTTAGAGCTTTCTGATTGATTGAATTCATCAATTTCAAACATGTCAAACTTAAAACATCGAAATTGGCGGCAATACAATGTTATACATACCGTCAAGATTGGGATAAAGATTTGACATCTCAATATTGCTATTTTCAGAATAGCACAGATTTTTATACTATAAATAATATAAAACAATTTTTTTTATACATGTTGTATAATAAAATTGCATTGGCGGGAATACTGTGTACGTGACAGCTTTAGATAACAAACCTGTATGTGCAGTTTTCTATCCCGACAGATAACAGCTTATAATTAATTTGAGAAGACTGACAATTATATAGTCGTCTCATTCTATCATTACTTTCCTACTCTAGGAATATTCACAACCTATATGACGTCCTATTAAGTTCATTTGATATTACATTCGTATTATCTGTCACATCCGTCTTGAAAATGCACAATTAAATTCACCCAATACCTCGAGTTTGAGACTTGTAGATGAATGTCCAATGTTGGTTTATAGTAATAGTTCAATTAAAGCATAGATTTTTAGAAAAACGAGTTATTTGATTGGTGGAAAATGCAAAAATCATGCATTTAATAAAATATGATACATCCAGCCATTAATCACCTATTTGCATTACTTTTAGGCGTGGAAACCTACCAGATATATAGTTTTTAGATGTACAGCAAATGAGGTGGGCACAAAAAGATATTGAATAATAATATTTGATCACCAAATCAAAAATATGATATTTATTCATATAGGCAGGCAAATATGTTAAAATTCAATCAAATTCTGTGGAAGTAAGGTTTGAGAAGAGATAATTTTATCAGCCACTGGACCACTCAAATTTGTATATGCATAGTAGTCTGTCTAATTTGTACATATAATTCCATGATTTCAAGGAATATCCTAGCTAAAGAAGATTTTCTGAAGGTATGAGGAAGAGCTGTAAAAAGCCCTTTGAACCAAAGGGCCAATAAAGATTGCAATTCCTCAGTTAACCGTTTGAAGTCTGCCACCGCGCCAGGCGCGGCGGCACTGTGTGCATCGCATGTGCCACCGCTGCGCGACGCGCGGCGGTGGCAATTAGTCTTCTGAAATAATTTTTAGCAAGGTCCTGCTTCTAAAAACCTACGTACTAAATACAAAAGTTAGCCTTGACCTATCAGTTATTATTTAGCTGTCCCAGGGTACGGCTACCTGTCATTTTAGCAAAATTATTTTTTCGACAAAAAAGTAAAGACGCATTCTCACGCACTAGTACATCGCTCAACCTGCGTGTAATTTTCCGTATTCGGATACTTTCAAGTTTTATCGTAATTTAATGTTTTGTTTATTTGTTATATTACTTGTCGCGAAAAGTTTATTTTAGGATAAAGATAACACGTATATTTGGAGTTTTGGTGTTGTGAAGTGACTATTTTTGTAATATTTATTATTACATTTGTGCTTTTAATTTTATTTTATTTGTGAATTTTTCTTCATTTCCAAAATTTTTAATCGATAGGCGGTAAGCGTTTGAAAAATATACCTGGTAGAATAGTATTATTTTTTTTGTGAAAGTGAATTATTGTTATAAATTCACACCGTAACAGTCAAAATGAGTCAAGGTACATCAAAATGACCCAGAATCGAAAATAATAATTTTGAGCAACTTAGCAATGAAAGTGAATACGAAGAAAGTGGAGACGAAATGGAACACATTATCATAGAGACCACTATTCCAGGTTCAAACTCAACGGCATCTCAAATTGTAGACGAAAATTCAGTGCCAAATATAGCTGTGGCATCTACATCGAACTCGCCTGTCTCTGGATCAGATTTCTCTTCGGTTCCAAGTTTTTTTTTTTCCTATTTAGAATTTACTGGACATTCCGGAATGAAAATCAATGTACTCGGAAACAGACCAATTGATTTTTTTAATTGTATCGCTATGGATACGTTTTATGAATTGATTATTCAACAGTCCAATGAATACGCTTTCATATAGATGTTTTGGCACATTCTACCTCAGAGAAAAGTCGCATTTAATTCTGAAAAGACTTAACGAAGGAAGAGCTCAGAGTCTGGCTGGGGCTTTTATACACATGGGAACTATAAAACTGAATCGAATAAATGATTATTGGAAAGAAAATCATCTATTTAATATTCCTGTATTTGGTAAATATATGATTCGAAATCGGTTTTTACTCATTTTACGGTGTCTCCATTTTAGCAATGAAGACAGTTCGGAGTGCCATGTGTCTAAAATTTTGCCGGTTATTAATTTTTTTAATAATAGAATGAAAGAAATTTACTACCCATCAAAACATCTAACAATGGATGAATCGCTAGTTCTTTGGAAAGGAAGGCTGATCATAAAACAATACATGAAAGGAAAAAAATCTAAGTATGGAATAAAACTGTACATGCTTGGGGAGCCTAACGAATTGGCGTTGAAAATAATCATATACAGCGGTGCAGCGGATCCTGTTATAGGGGGTGCTAAACATACAGAAAAGGTTGTAGATAATTTGATGGAGGGGAAAACGAATTGTGGACATTCATTATACATGGATAATTATTACACGAGTATCGATGTGGTGGAGAAGATGCTCAGTAAAAAAACTTACGTCACCGGAACACTAAAAAATAATTGTAAAAATAATCCACTTGAAGTTGTAAAAAGGAAACTGAAAGAAAATGAGACCGTTTCCCAATATACCTCACAAGGCATATGTGTAGCAAAGTGTAAAGATAGGCGAGAGGTTTTAACAATATCATCTGAATTTGATGGAAATATGACAGAAACAACGTCTCGTCGTGGCATGGTCAAAAGCAAACCGAAAATGGTTATAAAATATAATAAGTATATGAGTGGGGTAGACATACATGACCAGATGCTATCATACTACTCATGCGAACATAAAACATTAAGATGGTATAAAAAAATGGGAATTCATATGATCCAAACCATTCTTATTAAATATAAAAATTAAAAAAACACAACGTTTTTTATGAGAGTTCAATATTTTATTAGTCTCTTACACGACGATCGTTTCGGCTGTTTAGGCCATGAGTTGAGTTTATATACAAATATTTTGGAAAAACCTTAATAATAATACAGAAGATACAGTTAATAGCTTTACAAATACATAAAATAGTTAGGTGTTTACCTTTTTAAATTATTAAGATATGGGCAATTAAACATTATAAGGATGGATTTCAGGTAGTAAAGGTATTCTCAAAATTGCTGATTACGGGAATACCAGGTCAATACAACAAGTTCAGGTGGCATTTTCATTATAATTTATATCAGTGAAAGCAACAGATAAATTATAAAATATAAGTGATTATTGAAGGCTATATTTTTTAAAAACGTAGATACCTCAAAAACAATTTTTATGTAGTATTAAATATATTTAGAAGGGGAGAATAACAAATATTAGGTCCTTACATATGAAATTGGCGTTTTGCCGTACTGGCAAATTTGATCTCAAATATCTTCTCTTTGGTTAGGAATTCCAAATCCAAATTTATACAGCTATTTACTCATGTATTTGTGTTTTGAAAATAATAATTCATTTGTTTTTTCCTCAATTGTTTTTTTCTTTGCGTCACTCAGTTTACAAAATGAAAAACTTGAAATATCGCGTTATTTACGAGTACGAGTTCCACCGTGGCACCAGTGCTGCAGAAACGGCTCGAAGGATTAATGATGTGTATGGCGACGGTGCCGCAAAAGAAAACACAGTGCGTTTTTGGTTCCAACGTTTTCGTTCTGGAAATTTCGACCTGCAGAACAAGCCCCGTGGACGGCCGGAGACCAAAGTTGATAATGAAGAATTGAAGGCTATTGTGGAAACGGACCCATCGCAAACCACATCCGAGTTAGCTGCAGGCTGCGGTGTTAACGATAAAACTGTTTTAATCCACTTGAAGCAAATTGGTAAGGTGAAAAAGCTTGAAAGGTGGGTACCTCACGAATTGAGAGAAGCAAATCAACAAACGCGCGTTGACTGCTGCGTTGCATTACTCAACCGGCACAATAATGAAGGGATTTTAAATCGAATCATTACCTGTGATGAAAAGTGGATCCTGTACGATAATCGGAAGCGCTCATCGCAATGGCTGAACCCTGCCGAACCAGCCAAACCATGCCCCAAGCGAAAATTGACTCCAAAAAAGTTACTTGTGAGCGTTTGGTGGACTAGTGCTGGTGTCGTTCACTACAGCTTTCTTAAATCTGGCCAGACGATTACGGCAGATGTCTATTGTCAGCAACTGCAAACCATGATGGAAAAGCTAGCTGCTAAACAACCGAGGCTGGTTAATCGCTCTAGGCCACTGCTGCTTCATGATAACGCTAGACCACACACTGCACAACAGACGGCTACCAAATTAGAGGAGCTTCAATTGGAATGTCTAAGACATCCACCGTACTCTCCGGACCTTGCCCCAACAGATTACCATTTTTTTCGAAATTTGGATAACTTCTTACAAAGGAAAAATTCAACTCCGATGGGGCAATCCAAACCGTCTTCAAAGATTTTATTGATTCCCGTCCGAATGGTTTTTTTAGTAAAGGGATCGATGAACTACCTATGAGATGGCAAAAGTGCATAGATAGCAATGGTACATACTTTGATTAAATAAATATATTATAATTAAAAAAAATCGACTTTATGTTCCTCCCATACTAAACGCCAATTTCATATGTAAGGACCTAATATTAAGCTGTTCGTTAATCAAATTATTCTTTAAATTTTTATTTATTTCCAGCTGTTCCAAAATATTTAGTTTAAATCCTTTGTCACAAAAATGTAAGGGAATTGGTTTATTATCTGGAGATATGTTATGTTTGTTCTGGATTAAATGTTTAGCAAATTGAGATGATTCTATTTTATTGTGTGTAAATGATCTCTTGTGTTCAATATAGCGTGTATTAAAGGATCTTCCTGACTGACCAATATATATTGCATCACAGTCGTTACATTGAAGTTTGTAAACTCCCGATTTTTTCAGTTTGTCAACTTTATTTTTACAATTCTTTAAATGGTTACCAAGGTTATTGTTAATTTTGTAAGCTACGTTAATATTTTCTTTTTTGAGGGATTTTTAAAGTTTTTGAGATATATTACCAAAAAATTCTATCGTACCTGAAGTAGTAAAAACATTTGTGTTATTTTTTATGATCTTTGGAAATATAGCCAGTAAATTATTTTTATACTTTTTTTTATTTAAAATAATTGTTATATCTTTTTTATTAAAACCATTACTATTTGCAATATTTATTATGATATTTAATTCTTTGTTGTATGATTCTTGGTCTAATGGTACATTTAATAATCTATGTATCATCGCGTTATATGCTGATAGTTTATGGGGCCATGGATGCATACTTGTAGCATGTATAGTTACGTCAGTATATGTCGGTTTTCTATAAATACTAAATCGATGCTTGCCTTTTATATTTAAAATAATGGAGTTCTTTGCAATAAATAACATCAGTGTTCAAAAAATTAAAACATTCTTATTAATTCGTTTTATTTATACCTTATGCACAGTGGCAATAAAATGTCCATTTATGATTTTCGATTGGCTGTCATTGATAACCTTTTGGGAACACCACAGAGACCTTAACGTCCAGTATTGGTATTTCATTTACCAGAATTTTGTCCCAAAGATGGAAACGGTAAAACGAAACGACGTCGTTATTGTTGTGAGTTTTCCAACAAAAGATCCGACTCAATATATTATTGTCCGCAATGTGCCGATGAGCCTGGATTATGTTTGTTTGTTTTAGGCTGTATCATGATAAAATGCAAAATAATATATAATATGAAATTGGTATGGAGAAACAAGGTATTAGTATTCTTATTTGTATTGATGTTTGTATATTTTCGTAGGGGATAATCCGCTCCAAAAGCCATAAAATGGGGTTCGCGTCAAAATAAGTCAGGTATAGTCCCAAACAATAGAAGCGCCGCAAGGGTTAGAATCAATCAATTGAAATTATAAAGATAGCTGTGCCGGCCAGACATCTGAGTATTCAGGTAATATTTTCGGTTTTACCAAGCCGACGATGGAATTATCAGCAATAAAGTTGTTTGCACTTTCGCACCATTGTTAGAAAAAACTTTTTATTTCATACAGTGATAGCCCGACGATAGCTGTTTACCGCCACGGGTTGGTAAGTTTATTTAATTTTTATTATTTGTAATGTAATAAAACGCATGTACATAATAAATATTAAAAAAATAATAATTAAAAAATAGTAAGAATAAAATATGTTGTGAACGCATCTTTACTATGGGACGTGGAATTCAAAAGATGTTTTACATGATTTATTTAGTTTTTTTTTAAGTAATATGTGTTTATATGCTTTTTATGTTTGAATAACTTCTATTTTCTATTGGAAAAATATTATTTTTAAGACATGGTTTTAATAAGTGGCAGTGAAAGGGTGAAATGGATTGGAAGTCAATGATAACATTTAATACAATGAATGAATATTGATACAAAAAAAAACACTACCTGTATGTGGGTGGGTACGGTTTGCAGCAATATTAAAGCAGACTCTCGCAATAGTGGCCATACTGAATGTAGTATTAATAAAACAAGAATGACACTCAATGCTGGATCTATGTAGTATTTATATTTCCATTCCGTGAGCCAAACCACCAGAGCAGAACACACAACTATCACCGATCCTGTAAATAAACATTAAAATGCCTTTTAATACCATAAAATAAGTGCATCCTACAAATAAAAAAAAATACAATTGCTTTCAGAGAGTACTCTCAGAGTACACACATTTGTCTTCATAGTATACACTTACATAAATGTATTTTGCCCTCGGGTCTCAGAAATTTGGCAGTAAAAGTTCGAAAGTCTGCTCAGCACACAAAATATAATACACATGAATGTCTTAGCATGCTCAGCAGTTGTGCACATAAGCTTTATGCAAATTTCGAGAGCAAAGATTCATCTGTCTTAGGCCCGGTTGCGCCATCTAAAGTAAAGGTAAAAAAAGTTACTCGAGTAACATTTTTTACTAAAACGGGTTGCGCCATCTATGGTAAAAATATTTAACTCGCCGAAGTACGTACATATGAGTAACTTTTTTTACTCTCCAAAATAGGTAGGTAAAGGTAAAAACGTTGGTAAAAAAAATGGACGTCCTCTCACAGCTGATTTGAAAATGTGACAATTATCCATATAGGTACTTGTCATTTGAATTTTTGTTGCTGTCATTTTCATATTGAAATTTGTAAATATTAAAATGAATCTTTTAATTTCGCATTATTTTAGCGATGGTTTTATGTTTGTTTGGTTTGTTTCATAGAATAAAGTGGTTTGTTTGAACTGGTTTTGAACCGCAAAAGTACGTATTGCCAGTGGTGAAAAACTGAAATAAATCAAATTCCATAGACAAATGCGGTATTTGAGGTTTATTCCGCTTGGCACCCTATTAGCCTTATGATTGGTTTGACAGCGGTAAAAAAGACGTTTGTGCAACCCGAAATCGAGTTTACTCTGAGCTGAGGGTAAAAAGAGTTACTTGGGTCAATGTTACTCAAACCATATTTACTTCTGCTGGCGCAACCGAGCCTTAATCTCTCTCTCGAGCCAAGGCGAACCCGTGCGGCGGAGCGCGACTGTCCCCAGGGGCCACGGACGCACCCATGCGTCAGGTAATAATCAGGCAGGCAATACTCCTGACACTTCAAATACTTTGGTAATACTTTGTTTGCATTACTTCTTAGAATTCTGTCTGTTTAGCACCAAACAAATTGCCAAACCCCCTAAAAATATACATTACATGAACGTGTAAGAACGACACTTTAGTGACAAGTCACCCGCCCCCCGAAGATGAAAAGTGTGATCTGTTTGAAACGTCGGGAGTACAATGGTCCTTCTCAGGACCAACTGATGTGGGATAACCAAGACAATTTACCTCTTTTATATACAGGATGTACCAGAGCTAGCAGCAGAAACTTGGCAGGTAGATTCATAACTATGTTATGAGTCTAAAATGTTCATAAAACCATGGCCATATATAGTTATGGAGATATGCAATATCAAAATTTCTTACTTACTTTTTGCAAAATTTTTAACTATCATTACAGTAACTTATATATGTATATATATCATTATATATATATATATATATATATATGGATATATATATACATATATCATAGATATATTCTATATATATATATATATATATCTATGTTATTATATATATATTTTTTTTTTTATGGGTAATGAATTACTTTCTTGCATTTATTATTATCCTGCTCACTTCCTCTCTCCGATCTCCCTCCTCTCTGTCCCCACATTCCTCTCTCTTTCTTCACAATTACACACCTAAAAGGCTAAGCCTGTCTTAAGGTGACGATATAAACTATAATACAAGCTAATAATTATAAAATAATACAATGTAAAATAATACAAAAGTGAAAAGAATAAAGATACAAACTATGAATAGGAGCTGTGATAGATATAAACAACTATGATACAAGCTAATTTTTATAAAATAATACAAATAGATAATAAGAAGTGAAAAGAATAAAGATACCGAGAGTAATAGCAAATATTTATGAGGTAATTCTCATGTGTGTCGCTAAGAATAAAGAAATGAAAATTAGGATAAGATTTGCATAAAACACTGAAAATTAATAAATTAGAATAATTTTAAATGAAACTGACATTAACAATAATTTAACTAAAAAAACCTTGGATGGAATCCATCAGTCAAATAATTTTCTATCTGTTTTTCCTGCCAATATGAAAAATATAGTTTTGAGAAAATCGCATTTGAAATTGCAAGTACAAAAAAGTAATATTTATTAAGGCGATCGTCTAGCAATTCCCGCAAAATTCAACGGCGCCAAGCACATTTTCTCATAATTTCTTTTGCATTTTGTACCACATTTTTGTATGGAAAGATGCCAAATTAAAATTTACTCATTAAGTTCCATATGTTTTAAATACATATGTTGTTCTAAAACGACACTAACTAAATTATTTTATAAATCAATAAATTAACAAACCATCGATGTTTAAGAACTAAAGAAAATTGCTCTATTTTGTAGGAATTTATAACTTTATGGACTGATGAAATGTTTCTTTTTTTCAATAATATTACAGAGTAAAAAGTAAAAGTATTGTCTTTAATGAATAAAAATAATTTTAAAATTGGTCAGTTATTTTTCTCACAATTTATGTTTTAAGAGATACTGTTTTTAGAAATAATTTCTTTTTTTGGGTGGTTTTTTCAACCCTTTTTACGTAGTTGACAACATTTTAACTTTCATAAATTAAAAGAATAGATTTCTTCTTATTATTCTTTTAAAATATTTAAAAAAAATTTAAAATAAATATTAAAAACAAACAAAAACTCATTCAAAATTCTTCATTTCAGCTATATAATCAAAACACAGCGCGAAAAGGCGTCAAACTGCCCCAAATAGCCAGGCTGAACGGACGTGTCCACACGGCACGCATAACAATCGTTTCTTTGTATTATATTTTGTCTAAAATTCCTGCTATCCAGTGCCATGCATTTTTTAAACTCACTTTTACAGTTTAGGTCACACCCGTTCTTTTCATGATATTTCAACGTTTTACTGAAGATAAGTCAGAAATATTGAAAAAATGCTAACTTTGATGTCGTTTATCTCCGTAACTGTTGACATTCTACCCAAAGTGTAAAGAATATTTTCTATTAAAAATTGATTGAAGAAGACTCTTCCGAAGTTTTTGCTACTAACTATGTGACTGTATAAGCCTCGAGCGAATACGACATAGGAAGCGTCGTGTTCATATCCTGGTGGTAATCAATTATTTTTTTGATAGATAGATTTTTGATGTGTAGCATCTTCACGCTCGGTTTATGGGATGAATTTCGTGATTGCGAAGACTTGAATTGATTGATTGATTTCTTGATTGCGATGATTGAAAATGCGTAACAGGAAGTAGGAATGTAAAAATATTCCGATTTCTAAATTATTAATTTTGTTCGGCAGATTCAAATTTGATATTAGGCGTCGGAAGAAAGTGTAAAATTCTACCAATTAGGGGTACATTCAATATAGATTTCTAATGCTTCTGAATAACTTTGGTTTAGAAAAAGAACTGTTTGACAATAATAATGTACAACATATATTTTATTGATTCTGATAAAAAAAATAGGTTGCAAAAGAATGTTATCCAAATTGTTTAATAATACATGTTAAGGAAAAATATAAATGAAATCAGCTTTAAGTTTTAGGCGCTTTATGTATGTAAAGTCAAACTTCAAAGAGCTCTTCTATATAATTTATTTTTTGTAGATTTCTTGGTTTACGTAGGGAATATCGATATTTTTCATACATAATTTTTCATTTTCATATTTATCATAATCATAGACGACTATACGGCAAAATTGGTTTCGCTGTTTCCAGGAAAGAAAAAGTTCCGAATTCGTATCCTGGTGGTGATAAAATATTCTAATTCATTTTATTTTAAAAATCATCTAATTAATTTTATTTTTAAATGCAGTATTGATTTGCTAAGTTTTTATTTTAATCCTACAGATTCTTTAACTGCGTTGCAGACTATAATTACTAAGAGTAAGTCCTGCTCTCAACAAAATAACACGTGTGCCTTTTTTTGTCTCACGGATAATACTATAAAAAGATATATAAAACATATTTCGATGACGTTTTACTTTATTAAAATAAAAAAAATAATATAATCTACATATATAAACCATAATAGTTAATTTATCGTTAACCAGTTTCCGAGCCAATGTATCTTTGTTAATTCCTTTGTTAATTCTTCTTTGTTAAGACGGACGCCTCCACTTTTTCATAATTCTGTAGAACTATAAAGTTAATACTAAAAATGTGAAAAAATTTTTGACTGCTTGTACGGCCGATAAAGCAAACCGACATTAAATTAATCAAATTTATATCCAACCACAAAATTAAGTGATTATTAATGAATATATTTTTTATGAACAATTTTTATTTATATTTTGCCTCTTGTTTTCTTATTTGTTCTTTCTAAATGCAATTTCTTGCACATATATTATAATTTTTATAAAAATATGTCTTAATCCAATATATTACAAACATTGATTAATCTGCGGTAATTTTTGCCATTCTCAACTGTTAAGGCGGTACATACATTTTTTAAGCTGTCAAAGTGGCGATATGTGTCGGATAGATCATGCTACTTCAATACGAGATCGAGACATGAAAAAACGTCATATCAGATAAACCTTGCAAGAGCGTATTTTTTACGTGTCCCCTTGTGAGATAGAAAGGTTGCGAGGAAACGAGACAACCATATGGAGTACCGACGTTTAAAATATATGGGAACGCAAGTCATGCTCGCGTAATATTATTAGAATTTTAAATGTTTTAAGTCTAGAATATAAAAAAGCGTTTGTATATTTCTCCAATAATTTAGGTGTTGTAAAAAAAAAGTAAACAACAATTTTTCTTATATCACTGTTTTTTAATTTAAAACTTTTGTCGAATAAGCAGATTTAGATATTATTTTGACTTCAGACTGAAATGTCAAAACACCTGTGAAAATAATTGAATTTAAATAATTTTTATTTAAAATAAACAAAAGACTACTACAACATTATGTATTGAATTAAAAATAAAATTAAAAACCATTTATCTATATTTTAAAAATTATCTCGTAAATTAATATCTTACTTGACTTTCAAATAACAATGACATCAACGCGAACATAGCGAGTCAGCGAGCAAGTCGGCAAAAGTGACATGCGTTCAATATTAGGTTATGAGTAGAAATGCAATTTAATACAAAACTAGTTAAAAAAAACATTATTATCTGCGATGAATAGATTGCTTTCGAATATATAATATGATATTATTTTGAACTAAAGTCAAATTTGGCATAAAAACACGTTTTAAAGTGATTTTTTTATGAAAAAATGATTGGACTACATGAATGCGTCCGCCTCTCCGGCTGGCGCGTGGATTGTGATCTGCAAACTGCGTAATTTTTCGACACATTTAATATTATAGAATTTTTATTTTTAAATATTAATTAACGTGTTTTTTATAAAAAAAACATAGCTTTTTAATAGTGAATGAAGACTCAAAGTGCGAATATAGATACAATATATCGTTTAAAATCATATTTTTATATGAATAAACAACATTTGAAAATGACCAAAAATCGTAAATATTTAAGCATGTTTGAAAAATGATATCTTTTTTAATATTGAATATTTCTTAATTTCCTACGTACAGATTCTAGATAATTAAGTAAATTTTATATGTATGAAAAAACATATTATGCTTACATACAAATTTTAAACGAATCACACTTTGCCCGGGAACATTAAAAACGTTTTTTTTGCCGCGGCCTGTGGATTAATGCCTATATTTTTCTTAATTATTGTAAATAATGTTCAGTTTATTACTTTTATATAAGAACAAAGGTTCTATCTAAGGTATCGCCCTAAAAAAATTGCAATCTATCATATACATTCTAATATAAATGAATAATAAAAACCCACATTTTCGTAAAAAATGCCGAAATATGCATTTGCAGTGAATGTACCGCCTTAACACAAGTTAAATCCAGCGGAAAATAAACATTTTTTAAAGAAAGACAATTAAAAGAATTAAAAATGTTTCATATATTCGTCAATATCCACGTGCTGCCCGTGTCTTAGAAATCGTGGATTCGAGACATAAGCGCTGCGGCAAGTCACGGAACTACAACTCCCCTCACCCCGCGACAAATTTACGCAAAATCCGCGGGAATTGGAGAGATTCAAAATTCATACGATCGCCTTAAAAACTTAAGTTAATCTGCTATACCAGATCCATAACAAGTCTTCTTTTCCACATAAAATCAATATTGTTACATTAATTTAAAGGGAGGGGGTAAGGTTTTTAACTTTTTTTTTTTTTGCATTTTATTTTTAATTTTTTAAATGAATGTATAACATCGTAAGAATATTGTGTCAAAATTTCAAGTCAATCGGAGCAAAATTGACGAAATTATGAACATTTGAGCGATACTTAGACTGATTTTCTATACCTGCTCGGGCAGATAAGAGACGCGCTCATCTGAGGACTACCGGACGTCTATTTGCATTGGAAGAGTTTTGCGTAGACAAGGACAAACAGATGCTGATGATGAAAGCTCTTTGCCGTGTGAACATGGCATCGACGATTATGTGTAAGTATAAAATAAGTGTTGAGTTTTATTTTGAATTTTACAGTGTGCAAAACTTTAAATCGTTTTCCCACATCTCACGTTTTCAAAGTCGGTGTCCATCATAACTTCAAAACTACTGCACCGATCCTTTTGAAAATTTGAATACTATTTCTGTACATAATTTACGAGGTAACGCTGTCGAGTTTTTTTCAAATTTGTTATTAATTTTTATTTTTTAATAACAAATTAGTCGATATTTTTCGCAAAAAATCGCGTTTTTCCCTTCAAAGTGTTCCAAAAAATTGAAAAAATGAAATTTTAAAAAACCCTCCCAGCGTTACCTGGGAAAATCTATTATCTAACGAATGAACTTTGATTTTTTGATTTCAGATGATTTAGCACCAAGTTATGATGGACACCGCAATTCTACTTTTTCCGAGACACGTCCTAATAATTGCTGCCATTGCCGTATTTCTTAATATTTCGTCTTGAAAATTTTACACAATATTCTTCAAATATCATACTTTAATGTACTATTAGTTTTAATAAAGAGATTTTAACTGTGTCGTCACAAAAAATTCTCAAAAACATGCCTTTTTTTGTACGAATTAACCTTACCCCCCCACTTAAGTCTACAAGCGGTATGAGCCACTTCTGTGCTGCATGGTCAGCGCCGTTCTTGTTTCTTTTGTCTAATTCATAACTTACCATACTTATCTATCGGCGAATATTTTGCATTATAGACAAATTTGAAAATTGTATACAAAAGAATATTTTCTGAGAAAATCCAATAAAGCTTAATGTTAAGAAGTAAATAAAATCAACAAATCAGCTGAGAATCTAGAAAAGTAAACAAAAGTTCAATCTACTGCCTTTTCCTCTAATTGTGAATGCATCATTATTCTGCAACTGATGAACTTATCATTATTAACTTACAGTAGCTTTAAATAGATTTCCAAAATGTGAGCGTTAAAAGATGGAAGAATTTTTTTTAAAAAGCGAGGTGGAAAACGACCAGTATGATCTGTGATAAATTTCAATTAATAATCTATAAGTACATCAATTTCAAACTAGGTACGTTAGCTCAAAAATGTGGTAAAACTTCACTTCTCAAATCTTCCTTACCTAAGGCATCTGACAACACGTGTAAGAAAACCCCCCTCATATTCATCTGTGATGCATCGTGGCTGTGGCCATGATTTTTACTGCTGGTGATGGTGGGATTCTCTGCCTTTGGATACATTGAGTCATTCTCATTATCATCAGTCACATTGGAGCCGACCAATTCTGATAAGCCACCAGCCACATGTGAATGTCCATGACCACCACCGTGTTCTATTAAACATTCAAAATAATTAAAATTATGAAAGACCAGTAAAAAAAACACCAGACTAAACACTGCCCATATAAGGTAAAGTCAAAAAACTTTGTGATAGACCACCATTCAGTAATATGTAAAACATTGCTTTGTAATATTTTTACCAGTATGTAAGTAAGTACAATGGCCAAATACATATTAATAATGGTCAGCATTTCTCTCCCTTCCAAAATCTCGATGCAAGATGTGTCAGTCACATGTGAGATTAGAAATTATTAATATGTTATGTAACAAATAAAAAAGTATACATATTCATTTAGGTTACTTCTGTATAAGCTCATTTTAACTAGCGATGAGTAAAAAAACATTAATTTTCAATATCCCAGTCATGTCATAAAATATTGATGGCAGTCACAAAACCTAATAAATTATTTTGTAGTTCATTATTCGTCATTTGGTACATTGGTAAACTGAAGCGATAATCATAACTCCACTTATAAGATCTTCGAGAATTCGAATGCAATATATGTATTATATTACAGTAAAACCCCATTAATTCTAAATTCGCCATAATTCAAAATTTTTAAAACCCACAAGTCCCAAAATGAAAATTTCATAGTAGATTAACCTCGACAATTCGAACCCCTGTAATTCGTAATACTTTTTAGACCCTTGCGCTAGAAATCAATATATTTTAGTAGACATAATTCTTTTTTTTTTTTAAATTTGACGAAACTGAAAAAATATTTCGCTTTTCTCGCATGTGAGAACAAATATATAAATATAGAGTACTTTAGTAATAGAAATGTAGCGGTCTTCATATTACAATAATAAATATTGCGTTTTCGAAATGATTTCTTGAAAAATATAGACATTTTTCACTAAATTAATGATTTTTGTCATGAATTTTTCGATTTTTGGCAAATTTCGTAGTATCGCGATTAAAAAAATTTTTTGTACCTTGAAATTCGAATTAACGGGATTCTGCGTAATTCGAAATGTTTTTTTTGGGTCCCTTGACTTTCGAATTAACGGGGTTTTACTGTATTCTATTTACGGTTTGCACTACAGTAAAACCTTGTTAATTTAAAATTCAAGGAATCAATAAATAGTTTTAGAGCGGGAACCGATTGAGGCAATCAAATGAGTTGATTAAAATTCATAAAATCATTGTGAAATTAGTAAAACATCAAGGCTTCGGACCGGAACTGAACCAAAGTTCTGAAACCTGAAGAAAACTGGAAAAAAGGTCATTTTGTCAGAACGTAAACCGCAGCTGAACTGAAAAATATTGGTTGAAGAAATTGACATTTTGGGTCATGTGTTTGAAAAATTTTGAATTATGCCAAAATTAGAATTAATTAGATTTTACTGTATTATGGATTCATTTTATAAATTCATTTATTATGTAAATTTAAAAGACTAGTAATGGTGGTACAGTATATGAATCATAGGTACCTAAAACAGTGACTACAGTCACAGTTTGTAATTATCACCATCATTATATATCAACAATCAGATTAATTTTAACTCAAATAAATAATTCAGTTGTAGGTATATTCTTTAAATGTAGGTATATATATTTTTAATACTATTTTAATTTATTACAGTTTTAATTTTGAGGTTATGAAAAGATTCAGATTCATTAAAAGTTGATTTTTCAACTTATATGAATACTAATACAAAAAATACTAGAACATATTGACATTAAAACGCAGATTCTAAAAATGTTGAACAATGTAATTTATTAGGGAAAGGTTTTTAATTGCCATCACAACACATGTGTTTCATTCATAATCATAAGGCCATCAGTTGGATACCAATTGAGAATGTTATCAAAAAACTTTGGCATACATTTTACTCATGTGATAACACGGATAAATCAAATTCTGTAACTACGCAGGTTTATTCATATTATATTGAATTTCTACAGGTAAGATATACCTATGTAAATTAATATAAAATACATGTTCAGTTAAGGGGTTACATGTAGTCAGGATTTTCAAAAAATCAAAATAAACGCATTTTTCACAAAATAACATTTTCAAAAACGGTGACCACGATATTTTAAAAACTACTCGACAGATTTAAATGAAATTTAAACATCATATTTTTTACGGCATTAAAAACTTGTGCTTAATCGAGGATTTTTTTTTTACTTAAACTTTTTTTTTATAAATAATAAATGAGTGATTTTTTCTCTCAAAATTCATAATTAAGCTTTCAAAGACCGCCATTATTCTGAATTAGAAAAAAAATTAAAAAGCTTCGATTAAGCCCAAGATAAACTATTGAACTACTATTTTTTTTTTGTTTCATTAAATTTAGACAAACCACAATTTCAATTTTCAATTTTTATTTATTCCATAATATGTATATTACAAACTTTATATTCAATGCATATATATTATGAAGTTATATCTAAAAATATACATATACACACATACACCATATATATATATATAATATAGAATATATATACAGTATATTAGATATAGCATTATATATATAACATAAATACATACCATATATATTATATGTGGTATATATATATTATTATTATATATATTAAAATAATAATATTTATTATTAAAGCCGCGCGGCATAGAGTCTATGTGACGTTGCAACATCGCGCACTGTTCCGTGACATCGCGCACAACATAGCGGGGCATATCTATGTGCCGCGGAAACGTTGCCATGCACAAGGTACTTGAGCGAGCTTACGGGGACATC
This sequence comes from Agrypnia vestita, assembly GCA_016648135.1. Taxonomy (NCBI): domain Eukaryota; kingdom Metazoa; phylum Arthropoda; class Insecta; order Trichoptera; family Phryganeidae; genus Agrypnia; species Agrypnia vestita. Next base: position 7,472 of record JADDOH010010872.1, on the reverse strand, counting down.
GGGCTGCGCGTCAGTATCACGTGGTATGTTTACAAGTGAATGCGCATGTGTTCTATGTGTCAACTGACATTTGTGGGGAAAAAAATTATTGTTCTGCAACTCATCGCCGTACAATTCTGTGGGACACTTCAAATAATATAAACTTAATATTGTCTTGTTTGGCTATGGAAGGCCCGATTATTTGTAATAAATTGTCAAAATCAGTTGTTGTCATTCGAGTGAAATTGACAAAAGATCTATCAGACATTCGAAGATCGAATAGAATATCCATCCTTCTTTCTCTTAGCAGTAAACAATTTCGCACCTACCACCATTTTCTCCTCTTACGTTTCGATAAACTCGTTAAAATAAATAGATACGCAGCTGTCATCCTAACCTCATCGGGCGACAAGTGATATGCGAGTCCCGGTGTGTACACGTCAAATGACCGCATCAAATGACCGCGTCATTGTCCCCGAAACATGAGCGTAGATGTTGATGCGACATGCCGCGCGGAATGTTTCGCGATTTGTCCCCTAGTGAATAAATGGCAATAATGGAATAAACAATTAAAAATGACCTGTACAATCTGGTCAAAGGTGTAAGAGAATCCTACTTCGGAAAACCCCCTCAGACACATGGAATATATCAATATCCAAAGCGATTTTGTTCAGCATAGCTGTGGCTCTTCCAATAGGCATATTACCATTGGCAAGTTGGTCCTGTATATTGGAATGTGAAACAATCTTTGCTGACTATGTCTAATGTAATTATTAGGAACATACAAACGAATGCTCTGCATAATTTCAGGATTATCGATCATACCGCGCAACAATCGATAAAAATGTGTAATCAAATACACATTCCTTCTAGTCTCTAGACTATTGTAGCCAAGCATACCCTGGAGAAACTCGGTCGGGTAAAGTCAAGGATAATGCCCGTACTTTCTCATGTAGAGATATCCCAGAAACTTCTTTTGGACTTTCTCCACCATAAGAGAGTACTTGCCCTCATGTGGCCCCCAGATCATCGACCCACTTTCAAGTCTACTCCGCACCAAGGAGTTGTAAAGAGTTCTCAGTACGTGGATATTCTCGAAAACCCTGGCAGTACGCAGAACAAATCATAACATTCTCAAAGCATTATGTCAAAGCACTAAGAAGCACTGATGGTCACCGCGAGGCACTATTTGCAAGACAGGGGTCAAGAATCGAGCTTCTATTGTGGTCCAGTATTAATAATTTTATTTGAAATTTTCGGTATAGTTACTTAAAGTATAGTGTAAAACGTTGGTATTATGTATTGAATCAAAACATTACACAATCATTAAAAAAAAATCTTGAATATGTCTATTCTTTTGAGCCTCTGACTACGCGTAACCCCTTAAAAAAAATGTTTTAAAAATACTTTAATGCTAATATTATTTGTAAAAAAGTAGAACTTGTTTCTTACCATGAAAGAGGAAAAGTCCAATCACATTAACCAAAAGACCTAAAACGCCAACAACAACAAGAAGCTTTGGTTCGTGTATCTCCTCCACTTCTATAAACCTCTTGCACGCCTCGACAGTGATACTGAAGCACAAAGCTACGAGGAATACAGCATTTACTAAGGCACCAAGAACTTCAGCTCGGGCCCATCCAAATGTATTTTTCGACCATTTTTTTGGTGACATCTATAAAATGAAAATAATTATGTATATATTAATGTTAATAAATTCTGAATATACCATATTTCAATGTTCAACCATATTTAATAAACATATTACAAAAAATGAACATAACAGCCAAAATGATTCTAATAAAATGGTCTAATCCAAGGTTGCCCAACCTTTTTAACAGTCGGGCAAAATTGATGATTCATAACTCACAGGCGGACCTCTGACCACTGACGGTTCCTATTTTGTTAACAATTTAAATTAATATTTTATTACTAAGGTATTGTGCAACAAAAGAAATGCAATATTATGATATTGTTGTTTATTAAAATAAATAAATAGCATTTTCTGCAAAATAAAAAACAAAATTTAAAAAAATCTAAATCTAAATAATTACCACAATTAATGTGATTTATGAAATTTTTTATATTTTAATAATTCTCCTACGTTAGGCATCAGATCAGATGTTGACAGTAACAACAAATCAGAAATATGTTGCTCAGTTAGAGATGTGTGGTAATTATTTTTTCTATAATTAAGATTTAAAAATGTCTTTTCACAAACATATGTTGATCCGAAACTACTTAACCGGTCGGATGCCGACCGTACGTAACGCGGAAAGTACCCTGTCTGCCGCGCAATTTCGCGCACAATTGCTATTTTTAGACACTTTTTTGTGATGGTTATATTCATGTAAAAATCGACAATAATCACTAAGAAGTTACAGTTTCTGGTTTCTCAATATACAGACTTCAATAATTATTTATATTTCAATAATTACTTGTACAATAATTACTCATTCATTAATAAGTAACGAAATTTACTGTCAGAAATGTACGCACATGTTTATCAAATAAAACCATGGAAGCAATAATACTAAAGATATTGTATTTCAATATTTTCGATTAAATATATCAAAGAATATAAAAATACTTAATTTTAACCCTTTTTTATTTAAAAAAAATACTTTTTAACACATAAATAACACAATTAATGCGCGGTTCAAAGACGACATTTGGAATGATTCTTTGTCCGGTTTATGCGGCAAATGAGGTTACTTGACAAATGGAAATCGTTCATTTATTCAAAAACTTGAGATACAACCAATGTGTTTTGGACAGGATCAAATTCACAACCACGATCGCGAGACGGTGACGTCATCGTAATTCCGAAGACGTGACACTTTTTCAACATGACGGAAATTTTGATACTTGCTCATGCGGGCCATTTATAATGCGTTCGTAGGCATTTGTGGCCCGCAGGCCTGGGGTTGGGCAGCCTTACTCTAATCTAATGATCTGAAAATTATTGAGTTAATCAAATTTATTACCCTCCATACGGAATATACCATGTGGGTCACAAAGGGCCAAAAAATCCAAGTACACATCTATTTTAAATGTTATACTAAATGAAACTCATTAAAAGTACAGATTAAAAATTTTATTGTATAAATATAATAATGTAGGACTATTTCATACATAGTCTTCTTTCTCTTTTCGAGTTTAAAATTTTAGTAGTCTAAGAATATTTCATAAATACATATGTATAGGAATGGACGTAGAATGGACAGACTAGTTGAAAACAACCGTTGACGTTTCATCGACGCGTCGACGGTTTACGTTTATTGCATGGACTAGTTGAATTCGTAGACGTAGATGACTGTAGACGACTAAACGAAGAATCCTTCGTTCGTAATTCAACGTAGTCCAAAGCAACGAGCGAGAGCAAGACAAAACGTCTCCGTTGATTTCTCTCTCATCTCTCGCTGTCGACTTGTAAACGGCTCGAAGGGTAACTGCATTTAAACTCTAAAGTACACCATCATAGAATGCAGATCTGTGTACATGATAATATGACAGACTTGAAATTTGAATGCGCGCGTAGGATGAGACAGGCTTAATCATAAACTATTATTTTTTATAGCAAAATTATTTCGTGGTGACATAATAATAATTTATATAAATTATAATTATGTCAGCACAAAATAATTTTGCTATATTATTTTTTACTTGCATTGTGCGACGTTTCGGTGAATTCCCAATTTTACGCAGTATAAAATAAAACAATTTTATTTAATTATTTTACACTTTATTTTCTTTTGTATATACATCATTGGAAAAAGTACGCCTTTGGATAATTTAAATTTATTCATAGAATTAGGAATTTAATGAAATAACTATACTCGTTTAAAAAAAATATCAGCTTTTATCTACTCAGTTATTTTTGAAAAGGCTGCAAAATTTCTAGGTTATCTATGGGTTGATATTTTTATTTTATACGATGAAACTATTATTAATTAACAGTCGAAAGTCAGCTAGATATTTTTCTAAGATCAATATTTTATTCGATCTATATTTCTTTGAACATTAAATTTTAAAAAGTAATGTAATAAAAATAGCCAACGGTCGAGTCTTCGAGCAGCGTCGAGCCGTAGACACATCGTCCCGTAAAATGTCTGCATAATGAAGTTGACGAATTCAACTATAGTTGACGAATTCAACTAGTTGATCGACTCGTCGATGGACGGAAATGCACGGTCTCGTTTCGTCAACGATAAATACGTCGACGACCCATCCCTAATGTATATGTATATAAATAGTATAACCCGAATTAACTTTGGAATGATCATCTCATATGGGCCCAATGGTAGGGTAAATAAGAGGGACATATATTTTTTCGCTAACTAAACTAACTAACTAACCATCACGCCGTTTCTCCGCAGGGGTAGGCAGAGAGGATTGAACACAACCCTCTTCTATCCTGGCACACCACTTTTGCTTCAGCCACATTCATACATTTTCTCATACGAGTTTTACGGTTGTTGAGGCTTTTAACAGGGCCATCCTCAAATACTTGGAATATCTGATCGTGCCAGGTCTTTCGTGGACGCCCTCTATTCCTGTTGCCTTCAACACTCTCCTCATATATTTTCTTAACCATCCTTTCCTCGTTCATACGTTCCACATGACCAAACCATCTCAGCCCTCCTTTCTTAATTCTATTCTACCACACTACAGCCAGCATTGCATTCATGTCTAATTTGTTCATTCCTCACTCTATCGACCAAAGATTTTCCAGTATTTTTTCGCAGTCATACAAAACCTCTTGGTTGTTGACCTATAGTATATATTTATAATTGATATTTAAAAAACACTAATAAAATTGAAAAGGGCATAGAATTACTTTTAAGAGTAAATAAACAGAAATTCCGAATTGAACTTACATTTTCAGATATACATTTTGGGACGAAATTTACCAACTAATTTTACTAGCAATATTACATTACAAAATTAATTAAAATGTATACGCGTTTCCTCCGGAGGACTTAATTACGTCATTACATGAGCCGCATCTCTTTAAACAGCCTGACATAATTTTTTGGACCAAAGAGACATTATTTTTGAAGTAACAGAAAAATACCTCCCAGATATATGGGCCGGAGGCCTAAATTTTTCCAACAAATAAATTTCTTAAAAATTTCCTTTAACATATAGGAATACTTTATGAGTGCATCGCAGCACATCTTTTAATATTACATACAGTTCTGTAAGTTGCAGCTTAATAGACTTATGAATTTTTTAGCCGGTCGGCAAAAAACTAATTTTGTAATAAAGTCAAAAAATGTTTCCACATATGTTTATGTATATTCCCCAGATAGGTAACACAAAAAGATTTATCAAAATCGGACACTTCTAGCGGCAGTTATAGGTTTTTTAGTAATTTTTCCAATATTAGTATGGGCCCGACCGCGAGCGTCTAGCTCCGCGCACTCGCCGCTCGCATAGAGCGCGAGGTCAAGGGCCCTTATCAGGGCCATCATATTGGTTTTTTTCTCAAAGCATTACAGATTCTGTTCATTCATTTGAGAAATATTCCAATTTTTTATATTGTCATGAAAACGTGTTTTTACCATGTGAAACTACCGACAACTGATTATGTCGTGTAGTGTGTGTGTGTGAATTTACTGACAACTGATTATGTCATGTAAATTTACCAAAGTATTACTGACAACTGATTATGTCATGTAATTTATCTGGGATAATCTTACTGTTACTTTTCAAACCAAAACTTGTTAAGATAACAGAGGATTTCACGCTGGAATGCGCGGGAATAAAACTGCCTCCCGCTGCCTTTCTCTTTATTGAATGGCCAAAATGTGACACACCCGTTTTGCACACAATTGTGATTCAAGTCTATCATTAATTTCTGAAATCCAATTCTGAAATTTTGGAAAAAATTCCGAAATTTCGAAAAATCTGCAAGATTTTTATAGGCATTTATAGTAAAACATTTTATCAGTGTAAATGACACATTTTGGATCAACACATCTGCCTATCCAAAGGCAGCGGGATGCAATTCCAATTTCTCAATGTCACTGCACGATCAAGACCTCGCGCGCCGGATACCGACTTAGACACAGTATTTTCTCTCGACGAAGTCAAGATGACCAGCTGATGATGATGATGATATCTACCTTTTATGTGGCGCAAAACATGCCACTGTAGAATTCAATAATTCTAGCTGCCTGTCGGTAATAACAGGCCTTCCTGTCCGTAATAAATGTTTTCCAAATAACTCCGTATAGACAGAAGTATAAAAACAATATGTAAAAGTCTATAATGGGTGCAAATAAATAATTAAATATTTCTTTTTATATATGAGCACAAGTAGCCATTTTACTTTCCCCGAAACTATATTCCTTCCAACGTTAAGCATTCAAGCATTCGAAATTCAAGCAGCATCGCGTCGAGCCGTTGACATATCGTCCCAAAGTTTAGATAGAATGTCCACATAATGAAGTTGACGCGTTAACTAGTTGACGAATTCAACTAGTTGATCAACTCGTTGATGGACGAAAATGGATGGTCTAGTTTCCATCGCCAATTCCATCGCTAATTCATACCACATATCATAATCATAAAAAATGTGGCGAGCGACCGAATGGCAGAAAACATTGATGTAAACTGAAGATTACTAAGCCATGCTGGATATATTTATGAGTTAATAAGCGTCGCTGTGAAATTTTCGATCACTGATACATATGTAAAAATGAAGTCGACACGACTGCTGTACCTGGCGTACAGCTGCAATATTTCTATAGAAATGGGAGGCGTGTTAATCCAAATTTTAAAAACTTTCAATAGAATATCATTTGGCATCTTCAGGGATATCATATATAGTCATGATATATAATAGTTATGATTAAGATTACATCATCAATACTTGAAAACTACCCTAAAACATCATAAATTAATAATTAATAATTCCAAGGTAAATATGAAAAATATGTGTAAAAAATGTTGTAACTATGTGGGTCAAAAATGATAATATTGGTGAATCAAGTGGATTCACTGCTGTGATAAGCTGATAACAAGAGTTCAGAGACTCTTTTATTATGTAGTAATAATCAATATAGAGATTAAAACAAAATATTTATGTAGAAATGTACATTTATATATGGAACAAACTTGAGTAATATGCTTACCTTCACAGAAAGAAAAGCAACAACCAGAGCCGCTACATCACTTAGCATGTGAAAACTGTCAGCCACCAGCGCCATAGAGTTGGTCACATATCCCACCACAATTTCCACAATGAAGAAGATTGCCGTGAGCCATAACATGGATAGTAACCGGCATTTCTTCCCAGTAAATTTGCCCATTTTAACTGCATTATAAAAAATGTACTTTATGTATTAAAATTGTATTAGTAATCTAAATTACTACAAATATGAATCAAAGTTACATTGATAATCATATAATGAGATCTCAACGCAAGGAGCTGTAGTTATTAAATGTTAACAAATTTTGGGCTCCGCAGATTAATATCTACTTAA
>JADDOH010010871.1:0-11131 GCA_016648135.1 Agrypnia vestita | reverse complement strand
TTTCTTTGCGGATTAATTCGTTATAGAAAATTTCATATAGGCGTGTGTTATTTTTTACAGGGATTATGTTTGAATGATCTGGTAGATCAAGGTAAATTTTCAAAAGATCAAAAAAAGTGCGTAATTCAAGCAATCAGGATTCTAGAGCCGACCTTTGTTCCACGCTACACTAGGCCTGTGATGGAGTATGAATGCCCATTAGTGGATCATTTGAATACTAAAAACAGTCTACAGAAATTTACATCGCCAGCAGAAGGTTTGATAACTGCCAATGAACTAATGGAAAAAGCTTTGAAACAAATAGATAATGAAATATCAGGAACAGTGGACATAGAGAATGTTGAAAACAAAGGCGAGCCTTCTGAAACTATTTTATTCTGCGTAAGTGAGAAATAATATTTTTATTTAAATTATGTAACTAAATGCAAATTATGTTGCTAATTGTAAATTATGTTTATATTCTAGCCATTTCACCATTACAGTAAAACCCGGTTAATTCAAACTCCGATAATTAAAAATTCGAAATATTTAAAACCATGTTTAAAAAAAAAGTTGAATCCTCAATATTCGACCCTAAAAACCCGGTTGTTTGATCAGGAGTAAGAGTAATAGTTACGAAAAAAGCAAATTTCTGTGTCTTCACCAATCAAAACTCCCGTTTTCATACAAATGTATGCTTTTTGCTTACTCTTTTCTTTAATTCTCTTCTTTTCAATTCAATTCGAATTGATCCGTCAATTATATCAATAATTTGGAGCATTTTGTCAGCAATGAAAGAATTAACTACAGTAAAACCCCGTTTATCAAAAAAATTTAAAACCCACAAGTCCCAAAATGTTAATTTCATAGTAGATTAACCCCGATAATTCGAAAACCCCGGTAATTAGTATTTCGAAATAATTTTTAGCCCCTTGCGCCATAAATCAATCAATACATTTCAGTTCACTATTAATATGTAATCTCCAATACACGGAAATAAATATATCTTGACCGATAGTTATCAAACTGTTTTGCCAAAAGACAATTGTTATAGTTTTAAAAAAAAATTTATCGAGAAACTATCGTGTTCATAATATGCATTTTCCTATGTGTTTTGGATTGTACGTGAGCAATGATGTTATATTTTGGTGAAATTATACAAACTCATTTAATATCTTTATAAGTTTTATTTAGTTTTTAATATTTTGTTAATTGCAGAGAGAAAAGCTTATGAAATGGGAGGAAGAATGGAGGGAAGTAATTCACAAGGCCTTTAAACGTAATTTGATCACCTTAAAAGCACAGTCCACCGCTTCACACAGTGCCCTTAATATTTGTCCATATTTAAGTGTTTTGGAGGTAAGAGTTACCCAAATTACTTAATTTATATACTTCTGTGGAGGTGGTATAGTCCTCCGGTTTTGGATAAGAATCTGAAGCTATAGGGGTCACCACTCCGTGGTGAATGAATATAAAATAGATAATACAAACGTGTATATTATAAAAATTATTACCTATATATTATTTAGTTATATATTTAGTATTATTATAAAATTTAAAAAATACATACACATGGTGATAATAAAAATCCCATACAAATATAAATTTGATTACTAAATATTCATAACAGATGAGTAACTCTGGCCGTTTTCTGCAGAATGCATATTTGATCCAGACAGTTGAAAAAACACTAATATTTCTAAAATTTCACACTTAAATACACTTTAAAGTTGTTAGAAATTGGCATTTATACATTATTTATAATTTTTTGAAGTAAAAAACTTTCTATTTTTTGTGTAGATTTGATTATTTCATTTTTGGACAAATGTGGTTTTATCTCAGTTTGAGTTTTTTGTGGCTCTGGCCGTTTTCTGCAGAATGCATAATTCACATAGTACGATCAGACATTTGAAAAAACACTCATATTTCTAAAAATCTGCAATTAGATCCACTTTACAGTTATTAGAAATTGGCATTTATATACATATTATTTATATTTTTTTGAAGTAAAGAACATTCTAGGTTTTGCGTAGATTTGATTATTAAATTTTTAAACAAAAGTGCTTTTATCTCAGTTTTTTGTGACTGGCGCTGACTGTATGGTGGATCTGTGCCAGCATAATAAATAATCTAGCACATCAATTACTGCAGTTTATACTGTCAAAAATTGAAAACGATGATGAAAAAACTCACCAAGACCAAGACTTGTCAATTGCTCTGGTCCACTAGTTATCCACGGAAACGCCCATCCACATACTTCATAATGGACCGTCTTAAAATCACCGGAGCTTTGACTTGAAACTCTCCGTCACTTGACTTGCTAAAACTTGCACCTGCCAATTTCCAATTTTTCCAATTTTTTCGGAATTTAGATAACTTTTTACAAGGGAAAAATTTCAACTATGATGAGGCGGTGATAAAACCTTTTAAAGAATTCATTGATTCCTGTCCCAAGGATTCCTATGGCAAAGGCATCAATCAATTTCCATTAAAATACTAAAAGTACATAGAAAACGATGACCAATTCTTCAATTATTTTAATATAAAAAAATTGTTTAAAATTTTCTATACAGAACACAAATTTCATAGCTATGAACCTGATATAATAGTAGTCAAAACATGATTATTACATTATATTTCTATATTGAAAATGATAGGACTTTTTTTAATACATATTCATTTCATAAATATTTGTATATTAAAATTATCAGTTCCCCAAATATTTGCACAAATCAAATTTCGTTTATTTTTCAATAATGAATAGAGTATTGCATTACAGGGTTACTTATGCAATTATCGTATAATAGTCTGTATCATTATTCCTTTTTTAACATGGAATGTAGTATATACTATATACATATATTGTACAAATTTCAGGTTGAAGAGTTTGTTGAATTGCTGATGCTAGAATTAAGGAAATTGGCTGATGGCAGTGAGACTTACAGTCCGACTGTAAGGACCCTACAGAGAGATTTAGGCCTTAAAGTATTCACGAGGTGGGCTATTTTAAATAAATTTTATTGAAGATGTATTCAAAATATTAGGTCCTTACATATGAAATTGGCGTTTTGCCGTACTGGCAAATTTGATCTCAAATATCTTCTCTTTGGTTAGGAATTCCAAATCCAAATTTATACAGCTATTTACTCATGTATTTGTGTTTTGAAAATTATAATTCATTTGTTTTTTCCTCAATTTTTTTTTTCTTTGCGTCACTCAGTTTACAAAATGAAAAACTTGAAATATCGCGTTATTTACGAGTACGAGTTCCACCGTGGCACCAGTGCTGCAGAAACGGCTCGAAGGATTAATGATGTGGATGGCGACGGTGCCGCAAAAGAAAACACAGTGCGTTTTTGGTTCCAACGTTTTCGTTCTGGAAATTTCGACCTGCAGAACAAGCCCCGTGGGCGGCCGGAGACCAAAGTTGATAATGAAGAATTGAAGGCTATTGTGGAAGCGGATCCATCGCAAACCACATCCGAGTTAGCTGCAGGCTGCGGTGTTAGTGATAAAACTGTTTTAATCCACTTGAAGCAAATTGGTAAGGTGAAAAAGCTTGAAAGGTGGGTACCTCACGAATTGGGTGAAGCAAATCAACAAACGCGCGTTGACTGTTGCGTTGCATTACTCAACCGGCATAATAATGAAGGGATTTTAAATCGAATCATTACCTGTGATGAAAAGTGGATCCTGTACGATAATCGGAAGCGCTCATCGCAATGGCTGAACTCTGCCGAACCAGCCAAACCATGCCCCAAGTGAAAATTGACTCCAAAAAAGTTACTTGTGAGCGTTTGGTGGACTAGTGCTGGTGTCGTTCACTACAGCTTTCTTAAATCTGGCCAGACGATTACGGCAGATGTCTATTGTCAGCAACTGCAAAACCATGATGAAAAGCTAGCTGCTAACAACGAGGCTGGTTAATCGTTCTAGGCCACTGCTGCTTCATGATAACGCTAGACCACACACTGCACAACAGACGGCTACCAAATTAGAGGAACTTCAATTGGAATGTCTAAGACATCCACCGTACTCTCCGGACCTTGCCCCAACAGATTACCATTTTTTTCGAAATTTGGATAACTTCTTGCAAAGGAAAAAATTCAACTCCGATGGGGCAGTCCAAACCGCCTTCAAAGATTTTATTGATTCCCGTCCGAATGGTTTTTTTAGTAAAGGGATTGATGAACTACCTATGAGATGGCAAAAGTGCATAGATAGCAATGGTACATACTTTGATTAAATAAATATATTATAATAAAAAAAAATCGGCTTTATGTTCCTCCCATACTAAACGCCAATTTCATATGTAAGGACCTAATATATTATATTATATCCTTAATACTATTTGGTAATTAATTAATAACACTTTAAAATGTAATGCCATATATTTAGTCAATCTGCTGTGTGTGGATTTTCAGCATTTTACTGACAATTAAACCTTATAGTGTTGTACTGAGACTTGCCATTAGCCCGTGTAGTAATAAAAAAAAACCTATGGAATTTAAAAAATTAAGACTAGACATTCACTGAAAATGCATTTTTGGGCATTTTTATTAAAAATGTGGGTTTTTATTTTTCATTTATGTCTGAATGTATACACTAAACTCTTAGAATTTTTTTAGGATGATAACCTAGATAGGACCTTTGTTCTTATTTAAAAGTAATAAATTGACAATATTTATTATTACAATTATTAAGAAAATAAGTATTAATTGACAAGCGATCATAAAATTCATTTTCAATGACTTAGAAATCACCTGTAGTTATGGAATATTTATATATACTCAAAATATATTTTCTTACAAGTGTAAAGCTAACATTATGTTGATAAAACTCTACTAAAATAATTAAGAAATATTATTAATATTTAAAGTATTAACTTTGTGGTTAGACATTATAATAGAGTGTTAGTTAAATTAGTATAAACCACTACCAGATTTTAGGTCTACTGTTTTCGAGACGTACCTGTCTCTTCGTCAGGACCAACACTACACTACTATGTTCACAACACTACACACCACAACCATAGTACTGGTAACCTTTCACCAATATTTATCACATGCATGCAATATTTATCATATACTCGTAGATTCCTGATCGTTCTGTAGGCAAGTTAGTGCATGCTAGTCTTTGATAAGATTAACACGCATGTGATAAATATTGGTGAAAGGTTAACAGTATTATGGTTATGATGTAGTGTTGTGAACATAGTAGTGTAGTGTAGTGCTGGTCCTGACGAAGTACGGTACGTCTCGAAACCGGCAGACCTAAAATCTGGTAGTGGTTTACACTAATTTAACTAACACTTATAATTAAGAAATGTTCAATATTAATAAGTTATACATTTTTAAATTTGAAAATTTTTTTTGATGATTTTAAAACGCTTTTTATTCATGTAAAGAGATGTTTTTGATGACAAATTCCAAAGTATGAAATATGTCAAATTATGTTGTCAACAATCTGTCCACTGTAGGGCTCAATAAGGGCTGTAATCAGTCACTTTCCGCTGTTAGGGGTAGACGTCTCTCTATGGAGATGTTACTTTGTTAGTGAAAAATCGCTATAAAAAGTATTTCTTTGCAATATTTGACTATAATATGAATAAATATTATACTATCAAAAGCAAAAAAAATTGAATTTTACTCCGGCAATAACGTTTTTGGCTAAATTTATATGAATTTGTCGGTTATGTTGTAATTTTCAACATAATACAAAAAATTTTTTCCTCGTAATGATAAGAGAATGACAACCTTGAACACAAAAACTGCGCGTGCGTGGTGCATATGGATTTTAGATTTGGTACTCACACTCTATATGTACATGGTAGGCAGACGTGAATATACATTTTAAACAGCAACCGCCGAGTTCCCGAAAATACCTGACCGCCGCTGACTGTATAAATTGAAAAATTAGATCGCAAGTTTTCAAAACTTCTGCTGTGTATGAGTCTGACATGTAATTTTTCGATAATCATTTTACATACTAGATGCATTTGAAAAGAATAATTAAAATGTTTTTAAATTCTAGACAGAAAATAATAAGAATTCAACTCAAGTAATACTCAAGCATTTGGTCATTTGTAGTCGATCAGCTGCATAAAAAAGATATGATCGGCCGTTAACACTGACAATAAATATATTGTTGTTTCTTTCTATCATACCCTTTTTCTCTAGCAATTATCACAGCATATGTGATGAAATCTCATGTCACTTGATATTACTTTCAGACTACCTGTTAGACCTGTCTTGAAAGAGCACAATCAAATCACGGAATACCTCGTATTTCAAACTTCTAAAGTGAATTTCCAGCCTTAATACAGTTAAATTCTCAAAGGTCCGCCTACGCACTATGATATATCTATCTGGCAGTTTGTAAATTCCAGTAGCACTGGGCGGATAATGATAAATCTCAGCAAACTGTAAAATAGATATCTCAATTTATAAAAATAGCTTAGCTGGTTAATTCAAACCCTGATAATTCAAAATTTGATATAATTCGAAATTTTTAAAACATTAGATCTAAAATGTTAATTTCGTTAACCTCTTTAAATCGAAAATCCCGGCAATACACATACATTTTGTTAAGGACAATTTTTAGACCCTTGCACCACAAATCAATACATTTTACATCAGACAATTTGATGTTTTAAAAAGTTTAATGGATCGATTATCTATTAAACTTTTTAAAACATCAATTATACCAGCAGCCAGTATAAGTGTATAGTTTTCAAATATACCAATATCATATTGGTAATTTTGAAATATATCATCAATTTGCGCTGCCACATGCTAATGATTGTGAAATAGACCAACACTAGAAGTTCTTACCTTATCCACTATTTTGATATTCGAGATATTTCGAGCTATTTTCTCCTAGGCAAAAACATATATTTTTCTTAGAAATTAGCGTCTTTGTTATCAATTTTTTATTAATTTTGCAATGATTTCACAAATCCATTAATTCAATTAATTGATTATTACTTCCGCATGTAATTTTTTTTATGGTCCTTTGATTTTAGCATTGACGGGATTTTGATGGAACAAATTTGATTGTTATACATATATATTCTTATTATTCCGACTATCTTTTCAAGGTACCAAATACATTTGAAGAAAAGAAGTGGTGTAATGGATAAAGTAAAAGATTTATATTCCAAGTATTGCGAGTGGTACATTAACAGAAATGAACCTGGAGAAACAGAAATGTACAATTCCAGGAAAAAGTGGCAACAGCTCCTTCATGATAACCGAGACGGAGCTTCTGTTGTAAGTTATATGTTTAATTCATACACTATTCATTTTGTTTGTCAGTTATCGTCTAATTTTTTATGACTTAGTTATTTTCAAAATACTTATCTATGTCTCATCATGTGTTCAGTTATTTGAAATGTATATAAATCATAAAATATCCTGAAATTCAAATGTCTGTCGGTCTGTAACTTGCTGGACTTACAACATTAGATAATTAGAGTATGACATGAAATCAGCGCGCGGCCCGAGTTACACGCAAGGGCCGTTATTAATTATTAATATGTCCCGTGATTTTTCACGGGTTTACGGCTAGTATATTACATATATTAATTAACAAGTTCGATGCTGATTAAAATGCATGTGACAAACAATTTGTATGACTTAATAACTCTCAATGATTGATATCCCTGTACTGACACTTAGGAGGAGCCGCGTCTGTGTTGTCGGCTGTGTTATAATGTAAGGTAATGAATAGGATCATAAAATGTGCCACACAGATTGTGCACAACTGTTTTTTTTTCTTCTGGAGAATTCCACAAGAATCTGAATAATTACAGAATAGTTTTATTTACACTTCAATGAGTACAACTGGATGAATATTTTGACCCACTCCCTGTATGGATTAAATATGAATTGTAAGCCGTCCATAACAATAATTGTAACACCTAGGGTCGGTTGCATCTTCTTGGATGATAGTCGGTTTAAACTGAAGATTAAGTTGATACAACCAGCCCTTAGAATACCGATACCCTTGTAATTTTCCCAAAATGAATTGTAGATAAAATAATGCTTTTTCAATTTTGTTTTTAATATGCATTTATATTTTTCAGGATACAGAAGAACATCAGTGGCCAATCACCATATGTGTAGGTGTTGGAAAGTTTCTTTATAATATCTTAATGAATGACATCAAAATAGATGTAAATGTCTTCAAAAGAAATTTGAAAAAACCGTAAGCAAATATTTTCTAAATTTAAAATATTTTTTAAAATTGTTATATACGTATAAAGATCACTTTTTCAGATATTCTGATTCCGTAGTAAATAATATCTAATCTTAACTTAACTTTTGACTGACACCACCAAACTTGTGTTTTATGAGAATATTCAGTTTCATTTTATTAAACATGGCAGTTACTTTGTCGTGCGACATAATAATTTAAAAAAGAAATTTAACTTGTATTACACACAGGGTTAGAGGATATATATCCGCGGATATATATCATGATATATATCACAATATTTATGGCTCGATTTTTATTTTTGATATATATCCAAGAAAACTTTCTGCATGTGTTAATAGATGGCGCTAGTTGTATTTTAAAAAATGCTACAGGTTGTTTTTTTAATATCTGCGGTCGTTACTAGATGGCGCTAGTTGTATTTTAAAAAGTGCTACAATTATTTTTTAATTTCATTTGTTTCATATAATTCGTTTTTTATTTCACACAAAGAAACAAACACCCATAACACTACTTTAGAAAGAGCAACTTTTATAACTTATATATAGTAATTGCATATATTAGCTTTTTTCAGTATGCAATTCATTTATTTAATAAATAATAATTCATATACAAAAAAAAATAAATTCCTAATTATTTCGAGTTTGTGTCAATCGACGTAAGCAAAAAAGGAGAAAAAAAAGTTTGGATATATATATATATCGGATATATATCAAAAAATCCAATTATTTGATTTTTATTATAAAAATCGGATTTTGTCGAACCCTGATTACACACATGTTGAGTTATATAAACAATCACCACTATACTTTCGAGAGGAGCAGTCCGTCTCATTGTCAGGTGAATTTGAGTTTATTTATTAAGTTATTGAGTGTGTAACACAAAGTTAAATTTATTTTTAAAATATTCAGTTTCTGTTTGAAATTTCACTTTAAGGGGAATACCTACCTATAAAGCGCGAAAAAAGGCAATTTTTTTTTTTTTTTAAGGAAACATAAATTATGGTACCTATTCGTATTATTTCTACATGAAAGTACACGCTTTTAAGAATATGTAACATTTTTTTCATTAAAAAATATTCAATATTGGTGCAAAATTATTGGGTTCTGTCAACTGCCACAAAGAAAAGGTCCTCTGCGGTGACCACTCCCATTTTATCTGTATCAGAATAAAAAAAAACAAAAAGATTATAAAAATTGACACTATAATTTAGTCTTTGACGTAGGGATTTTTGAAAATATTGATTTTTGACGAAATGGCAAGTTTGAATTTAAAAAAGTGATTTTTAGGGAAAAATTCTGGTTTATAATGCCGATAAAAAAAAAGTCACTTAAAAAAATCATGACAAAAACTAAATAATTATGTATAAAATAACCACTAGAAATTTTAGGTTGATCGGTTTAGTGATTGCTGAGATATTTTGTTCACCGATTTTTAAAACATGGTTTCGAGTTAAAGTGCATTTGAAAATTGAGCAATGAATAAATCGCGAAATTTTTCAACTTGAATAGAATCATTGATTCTAGGTCCATAATATAAGTCTTCCATCTTATTTAGAATCCCCATATCATCAAGTACTCTTCACAAACATAATAGAAACAGATCTAAAGGTGATACGGAAAGGGCCCAACTGCATGTGATCCGACTGCTGTGTGGTGAATAATTGTTAAAAAAATAACCCGTAAAAACCAAGTTCTTATTATACTCCCTTTCTCATTGTCATCAGGTTTCGTGCCTATACATGCGTTGGGCTAATTACTCATTTTTGTATTGATTCCAATTTGAAAAAACCATTAAAATTTCAAAAAATCCAAAATTATACTATAATTATTCAAAAAATTTAAACGTAAATTTGTTAGATCATTTTTATCATCGCCACGAGTCCGCTTGAAAAGTTTCAGCTTGATTGGATCACGGGAAAAGGGTTAAAAATCGATCCAAAGTTTTTTCGTCAGACAAGCAAGCAAGCAGACACTACGAGTTAAAAGAAAGCGAGTAAAAATTAGACCTTAATATAAAACTTGTGCTTAATAGCCAAATGTGTTAGAATGTTTGTAGAGATCTTATATATGGTTTGAGTTTTCTGGGATATTCTACAATATCTTTGTCCGACGTTTCGGATCCCATTGCAGGGTCCATTATTGCGGCTACACATCAACCCCAATGACGGACCCTGCAATGGGCCAGAAAGGTCATAGAAACATTAGAATATCCTAGAAAACTCAAACCAGTAGATTCTGAACGGTTGTGAAACATTTTTACTAAGAACATTTTTTATCTTACATATGTGTTTCGGACAGGAATTAGAAGTTCGAAACGATCGCCGTGGAACGGTGGCGTCATCACGAAACAATGCCAGTTTTGAATGTTTATGTAAACAGATGAAATAAAAGACTTTATGTGACACACTATTTTTTGGACTCTATGAATAATGTTTATTATTATAGATTTAAATATTGACATATACAATGTAATATTTATGGATTTTTGTCACATCTTTTATTTTTTAATAAAGAGAGTAAATCGCTTGCAAAGCGATAGACGATGCGCTTTTCGAAGCAATCAGCCGTTCGCGGCATTTTTGACTGACATATGGTCAGTATGGAAATCGAAATATTTTCCAAATATTTCTGGAATTTGACCCGCTCACGAGGCGTGATAATTTAGACTGGTATATACATTTCCGAGAACCAGCCAATTGGGTGCGCCCGGCTGGTAGTCCGAAGATTAAAGTGGGGCGGCAGGCTGCAGACTGACCGTTCCCCATATCGCTTGCATCTGATTTACGGGTACCCAGCCCGTAAAATCAGAGTCTTGTCGCACAAGACCGACTGGACGTAGACTGGCGGAGGAGCATCATTACTAAAAAGTGCGTGGAGCACCGTCCACACAAAATATAAATTAAACTTTACAAAATTCTTCAAAAAATAATTTT
>JADDOH010010870.1:47567-60631 GCA_016648135.1 Agrypnia vestita | reverse complement strand
AATTTAAATTTAAAAGAAGACTAGAAAAAGCATTGGCATAGGTATAATATATCTAGGAACTGCTTTCATGGAGATAAAATTAGTATCGATGAATTAAAATTATTTGAGAAAAACGAAAATTACGCATATATTTTGATTGAAACTCATAAATAAAAGACAGACAGGTAGAAACATTCCCTTTCTTTCCTATGAATAAAATCTTTGTCGCTAATCTATACTCTATGATAAAATATCGGCCTCAAAGCAAAATATATTATAATCTTTCTGGTATGGAATACTATGGAAACGGACTCATTATAAGAAAGACTTAATCTCTCCGCCTAATCACGCGGCTTACAAGCAGGTGGTGGTTCCTCCATGTCTGAAACCTTAATTAAGCTCAGATCACGCCAGAAACGGCACCTGTAATTATCTGTTCACTACGTGGGAAAGGCCTTCTCTTTACATTGCGTAATGTCGTTGATAATTATCAATTAAAATTATTTTAATTGACTGAATTCAAAGCTGCTCAAAGATTAATCTCGTATTATTTGTAATACTCAAAATGCAAAATCTTTGCTGTGTATTCAACTGACAAAACTGCAGGTGATATTGTTGCAGTATTAAAACATTCAGTCGAATGTTCCAAAACTCTTCTGATCGCGGATATATTTTGTTAGCAGCAGGTCAATATAGTTAGACTTCCTGAAACCTTGCCTGATAGGATATCCTTTCGTTTTCCAGAAACGCTTTGCCTTAAATGGTAAGATGCATTTTCTGATATCTTAAACTCAAAATTTTGACTTATTTTCGTTATCTTATATATAACATAGAGAACAATGCCACAAACACTTAAAGTTTTATTAATTTACCAATATCACCGGACATGAGTTTCATTGGGGCATCGTTTTTTAATTTACACTGTGGCGGATTCCACCACACGGGCGGCATCTGGCGTTCAGGGGGACAAACGGACCTACAGGCGGCGGGCGGCAAGACCAGCACTCCCGTTCCGCCTGCTCGACCGCCAACACCGTAGACCCGGGTAACGCGTCGCGACTTCTCGAATTGTTACACGATCGACGTTTAGACCCGCGCGTACAGATATATACTAACCTCAATCGAGTCCGCGTTTACAGCAACCTTTTTAACTAACCCTATATTAGCATCATCCAACTTACCTTTGTAACTATCTTGAATAAACTCCCTGTAAATTGTACATATGTCACAAAAGTGCTTCATTCCGTAGAAGTTAGCTACCCGCGACGGCCCCCACAGTCCTTAGCCAGAGGAACTGCCAAAAGTAAGTACAAATCCGATATATACCCTAGACGCACTGTTTGCAGCCTCAGAGTGCGAACGAGATGGGGATCTTATAGGCCTTCCCCATAACACCAATTTCGCAGTTTTCACTAATTAACACTCTTGAATATTCCACTTGTATCTGGTATGAATACTGATCCACATTGCTTAAATTACCCAGGTTCGCACTAGAAAACTCCGTACGTACGTACTGTACTCGTGCCGTTATGTATATTTCTTGTTTTTCGTCTCCAGTCAACTTGCAAGGGTTCGACTTTCTGTGAATTTGTTGCGGCTGGCAAAATAACTGTTTATTCAACACGATGCCGCTGCATATTTATAAGACCCGATTTTCTAGATGCTTCGAAAATCTCTCCACATTTCTAGTGAATTCCAATCCAATCCGAAACGTGTGGAGTGCTCTACGATCCTCAGTTACGTGTAGTTCTTATTATGTTAGCCTCTCGTGACGATATCATAGATTTCACTATACAGATTTTGGTAATTTTTATAATGGACCCATTTTTCAGTACAAAATTCCTAAAATATTTTCTTTATATTAAAATTCAATTAAGAAGGAAAGGGTGCGGAATAAAATAAGAAACTCCCACCCCTAAAGCACCGAGTTGAACCCTAAATACTTAAGCCTTCAGACAAGCCTACATAAATTCCGATATGTTAAAGAATTTTTTCGGTACTGGTATTTATTTTCCACCGTCAAATAATTTTGAAAGAATGTTTTAACCTCTAAATATTTTATGAAATATTAGCTAAATTTTTGTTAAGTAACAATTTAAAAATGCGAAAAATGTGAAAATGGGATGAAACCATAACCCTACGGTAAATAATCTTAGGACTGCGTGTACACAGATTCTGGATAGAAGACTTCGGCTTCCGTTAGACCGCCTTCATAGCAAAAAATTAAATAAATCTGATATATTAAATAATGTTGGTCTGACGTTATTCTTCTAAAGTATATAGTTAGTGTGGTGAGCATGGGATATGAGGGAAGGACGGATGGAGTGGACCTCGATGAGTGTGATAGAGATTGTTGCGCGGGCCAACAGGGGATGTGTGAGCGAGCGAACAATCCCCTGAAAAAAACTTCAGTTATTAATTATTGTAGATCTTAATTATATTATGAACGAGTATACAGGGTTATTTGTAAAACATTAATAACCTCGCAGGACTATACTCCTGCCTTGATTATGAGTCGAAAATGTTCAAGCTATCATGATGTAATATCAATAGTTATGGATATATGTGACATCAAAGTTTGCATTTTTTTCTCAATATTTCTGACTTCTTTTTTGTAAAACGTTGGACTATCATTATAAAAATTCATTCGTTTCTATACAAGTACAAAATGATTAAAACCGATTCGAAGGTTTTTATTTTTCTATTGGACTTGTATTAAAGGGAATGAATTTTTCATACTCGATATAAGTTACTGTAATGATAGTCCCACGTTTTACAAAAAATAAATCAGAAATATTGAAAAAAAAATGCAAACTTTGATGTCGCATGCAGGAGTATAGTCCTGCGAGGTTATTAATGTTTAACAAATAACCCTGTAAACATTTTTTTAAATAACCTTTTTGATATTTATTGTAAATTTTTATTGTTGATTTATTATTTTATTATTGTACTATAATTGTATCAATCAAAAAAATATTTTTATAAAATAAAAGAAAAATAAAAAAGTATAAATTATTTTAAAACAAGATAATCTGGAAGTAGAAAGTATTGCATTATTAACGCTTTAAAGTTAGAGCGATATGTCATAATTTCTTTAATAATAGAAAAATAATTTTTTGATAACATTATTGTTACTTATATAAAGAAAACACTATGTACAAAACCATTTTTTATTGAATGATCAACATGTTTCGAAAGTTAATTGTTATGAAGAATTAAAAAGTTGATTAAATTGTCCATTTTCATATTAAAGTTACTGTAAATAATTCAGCAGATATATTTGTTTGCCATGTCAACATTTATTTATTTAGCAGCAATATTTTGTAGCAACACAGGTTGCTACAAAAATTATTTAACTCATTTCTTGATATACTTTTTCTTTTTTCACATTCAATCACTTACCATTATTCAGTTTTAACATTGTGTTGCCTTACTACTATTCATTCATTAATTAACTTAAAAATATCTTATCTATCTTTGTTCTTAGCATCTATGAATCTTTTTAATTGGTCTATGAAATGAACACTATGCTTTTACATTATATGTTTAAAAACTGTTAAGATTCCTTAATAAATAAATTAAAGAAAAAAAAATACACCTCGACATTTTATTTTTCTATTTTCTTATCTCCGTAACTTTCTACATTTTAGCCAAAGTGTTAAAAATATTTTCTATTCATTCTTCTAAAATAATTAGATTTATCTTTAGTACTTTCAGATTTATCTCTAGTGTTACTTTCAGATGACTTATTAAGAAATTTCATTGGCAAATTTTGAAAATTTTGTATTTTTAAAATCAACCGCCGTTCTTGATTTCTTAAGAAAAATCTTTGAAGTGAAAATTATCCAATCGCTATCCGTTATCCAATAGGGCTAAAATTTTTCACATCGATTTGATATCGATGACAATACATTCTTACATGCATTTCGAGTCACACATACAAAGACGTATACACAAAATGCAAGTTTATCTCAGAAGTTTATATCACCTATATTCTGGTACCTTTACAAATAGATATATGGAGTGGGAAAATCTAGGAATTATATATTTCAATAATCTACCAGCGAGTATTAGAACTATACAACATTATGCAAAGTTAAAAAAGTGCGTAAAATCATTGTATATTAATCTAAACATGCTTTTTCTTAAATATTGTATTATCAACTTAACATTCTTATCTTTTAATATTTCTATATATATTTATTTGCATGTAGGTAATATGTTATTAAAAAATACAGTGTGACATTTTCCGGTTCCATACACAAGTTTATACTTTCATGGGGCTGTAAAAAATGTGAAAAATATCCATTAAAATTAAATAATGTCCATCATATATGTAAAATATTATGTAAATTTTAATATTAAAAATAAAAAAAATTAATAAAAAATTTCACGGATTTTTTTATCGAACTTTTTGAGTTCTACAACTTCTCTAATCTAGTATCTTAAATATCTCTTACCATTAATGCATCGTTCGTAAAAAAAACGCATCGCTCGACCATTTTTTTATCAATTTAGTTGTAAAATAGGTCACCATGAAAAGCCTTTTTATTTTAACGGCATAATGTGTAATCTATGTCCACCCTGAAATTCCATTCTAAATATTGATGAAAGAATTTTTGAAATCGGATGAGTAGTTTTGAAGATTACGACCTACATTCAAATATACAAACTTTACCTCTTTATATATTATATTAAATATTTATATAATATAGATATAGAATATAGATATAGATAAACCTCAGTTAGTACTCCGTTTTTTATTAAGGATTCCGCTAAATATTAAGATATAGTTTTCATGATCTGTATCGGAACATAATATTTAATTTTATGATT
This sequence comes from Agrypnia vestita, assembly GCA_016648135.1. Lineage (NCBI taxonomy): Eukaryota > Metazoa > Arthropoda > Insecta > Trichoptera > Phryganeidae > Agrypnia > Agrypnia vestita. The sequence continues at coordinate 55,816 of JADDOH010010870.1, read as the reverse complement.
CTTATAACCACTCATCGCTATCACCTCAAATAAATCATCGACAATAATATTTCAAACCGAATAACATTCAATTTCAACACGACACTAAATCACATTTCGGATAAAATTATTCCCTACACTAGAAGTACGAGGACGTGTTCGATGGCTCTACTAAACCAGAAAACTAACTTAAATTCCATCCCTCATGATTCGGAAGTTTATCGCGTTTCGACCGTGGGAAAAAACTAATCAAAATACACTCCGCTACATATATTCCGAGCCCCTGAAATATACGACTGGTTTAAGTACAGCCCATTCAGGCGTGAACTCTCGGAAACGGAGGTCCTCGAATAAAAAAAATTGCGCCTTGATTTTGATCAGAAAAATAAATAAATCACTTCGTCTCGTTCATAGTACGTTGGAAAAATGTATTGACTACATAATATCATATAAAAAAGTAACCCATAAAAACAAAGTTTTTATTATACTCCCTTTCTTTGTAAAATATAACAACAATTAAAGACGAATTAAAACATATAACATAACACATTCACCAACAATAACAGACATTCACCTACTTTTCATCTCCCCTTTTGTAAGACCAACTCAAAACAAAACTCCTTTATGTACAGATCCACAAATTCATTTAACACAAACTATCACCACATTGACATTTTCAACGCAACATTAAGAAACATAAAACAAACAACATCTACACTACCGCACCCAAACTAATTTGTACATTACATCTTCCCTTCTACTCCCGTCCCACATTCCCCTCCACCCTCTCCATTCGCTATTAATGTATGTTAAAGTAAATTTTTAAATTCAGTGGAAAATTTTAAAGATTTTTTTGCTTTTCCCAAAACAAAATAAATAAATAAATAAACACACAAATACACACACTCACACAAACTCACTATTGGACATATTTTTTCTTATTTTTTATCGATTGTATATATGTGTTTTCTTGTAATTGGCCCAAAACTCTGTACATCAATTATTGTTTTTTTTCAAGATTGATTAATTATATGGCTGTAAGAAAACCAATAAATGAAAATAAAATAAAATAAAACACTAAACTTACAGTAATTTAATATATTTCTTAAATGTCAGATGTTTTGAGCTTTGATAAGACACTTCATGCTTTGAAGATTAAATTCTAAAAACATTTGTCAGTCAATTTAGATTTTCGACTTTCGTAGTGAAGTACCTATTATGCATACTGACGGAGTAATTCAAATTAAGAAAATATTCCGCGACGATATCGGGCCGCCGCGCGCCTTAATCAAACTTTTCTAATGATTCCAATTTAAAAAAACCAATAAAATTTCAAAAAATCCGAAATTATACTATAATTATTATTTTTTTTAACGAAAATTTGATAGATCTTCTTGATCGTGGCCACGAGTCTACTTGCCAAGTTTCAGCTCGATTGGATCACGGGAAAAGGGTCAAAAATCGATCCAAATTTTTTGTTGACGGCAAGCCGGCAAGCAAGCAAGCAATCAGACGCCACGAGTTAATATAAAGGGAGTAAAAATATAAATTATTAAGAATATTTTTGAGTATGTTCAAATTTTTCAGAACAGAACTGGATTTTTGTCACAGGAACATCATTAATCAATCAATGTACATTATAGATGTCTCACAGAGACGAAACTGTATTTGTATGGGAAAGTAGGTATAAAAGTCTTTTGGGTGTACATAGGATCACTTTACACAATGTAACGTTCGTCATTTGGACATACACAAAAATATTCTGAATGAAAATATTGGTAAAAAGGAGTTTAATAAAAATTGAAATAATATTTCTGGCGTATCCTAGAGTAATGCTAGTAATTCAAATGAATTTCCTTACACAGATAAAGTATATTGCTAAAAAAAACTCCAAAAAAATCAATATAGATGTCTCATTAGCGACATCTGTGGTCATTCAAAGGGAATGAAAAAGCTTTGGTGGTGGCCGCGCTGAGGATCATTACAACTCGTATGTGAAACGTGGCGTATAATTTAAATATATACAACTTACAAAAATTAGTTGACATGGTATTCTATCATGGGTGGAAATGGCGAACTTTACATTATGTAATATGATCACTTAAGCCAGCCGTACGATATGTCGTAAGCCCTACGTACATATTCTTTTAAATGTATAGAAAAACTAACACGTCTACTTTCCTCCCTCTCGGATACCACCACTTTTGACTTGTTAACATTCATAAAAGGGTCAATTTCCTTGCATACAACATACATCCTGCTTTGTAGACTATATGAGTCTTATTCGCTATTTGCCATTAAAACTACGTCATCCGCGTACAGTAAACAGCATACAATCAAATTGCTGATTCTCGCTCCCATATTCGTATATTCCAGTTCTTTCACATAATTATCTATATACGAGTTGAACAACCATGGATAAATTACGTAATACTGTTGTAATATATTTTGTAATATCAAACTATGATGTGAATGATCTATTTATTCTCACACATACAGTACTTCCATCGTATAGGGATACTATTGCATGTATAAGTTTATTATTCACCTTGTAACCAGAGAGTACCCTCTGTAACTTTCCTATTATAACACTGTCATAAGCCTTTTGCAAATCTAAAAATGCACAGAAAATCTTTTGAGTTTTCGCTAAAAATTTATCCATCAACACTTGTAGAGAGTAAATCTGATCTATGCGTCCTCTTCCAACCACAAATGCCCTTCGCACGTCCCATCCCTTTTCCTTTGTCACCGACCTTACTCTTTCTATCCAAATTCTTCCATAATGTTTGCCAACTTAGCAAAAGCTCAAAAGACTGATTGCCATATGGTTCCCACATTCCATTTTCGACCCTTTTATCTTTGTAATGAAGCATAATAACTGCTCTCCTCCAGTCTAAAGAGGTACGGCTTCCCAACATTGATTAAAAAGTGTGTGAAGCCAAGAAATTACTAATGGGCCACAGCCTTTACGTACTCGACAGCAATATTATTGCTTGGCTACAATAGTTTAGAGATAATTGTAGCCAAGAGACTAGAAGGAATGTGTATTTGCTTACACATTTTTATTGATTGTTGCGCGGTATGATCGATAATCCTGAAATTATGCGGAGCATTGCTTTGTATGTTCCTGATAATTATATTAGACGTCGTCAGCATAGATTATTTCACATTCCAATATACAGGACCAACCTGCCGATGGTTATGCCTGTTGGAAGAGCCACAGCTATGCTGAACCAAATCGCTTTGGGTATTGATATATTCCATGTGTCTGAGGGGGTTTTCCGAAGCAGGATTCTCCTACACCTTTGATATGAATGAATTTATATACGTTTGATATTTTGTTGTTTGTATATTATCTCATTTGTTAGTAATATTTACTAATTAAACATATGTTTGTAATGTAAATGTTATGTTATAAATAAATGAATTGAATTATCATACCCACAGTTTTATCATTCTTCATACGTTTTATTGTACACTTTATTTCTTCTAGTTTCTTTTTTTTGTATTCATATTCGCTTTGTTTATTCCTAGAATCATTGCATTAAAAAAATTTCTCTCTCTACTAGAAAAAGTAGGCACCGACAAATAAAAGTGACATAATTATTTCATCCCTTTAAAAGCTACCAACTTTATTGAAAACCCAAATCTCGTATTTCGCTCAGTTTTTTTTTCCAAAAAGGTTTGTCCTTTTTCATGAACATTAAGTTTATTTATTAAGGAAGGATTTATTCCGAAGAATTATAACATCATCAATAAAAGCGAATCGAATGTATTCGATTAAATACTTTTTCAAGTCTTCCGTAAGAAATATTTAACTGTGAAAATGTAATCGGATAAACTTTCGACTTTTCAGAACATAGGTTCTTGATAATATACATATGGAAATGGATTTGAACTTGTTCTTGGAAGACGTTTTATATTTTATGCAATATTTAACAGAGCATTAACAATTTGAAGACCAAAACAGAGAGAAAATATCTCTTAATAAGAAATGGTCGTCAAATCTCGTAAATGCAGATATTTAACTATGAAAAAATCAATAAAATGCAAAAAACATAAAAAAACAAGAAAGCAAATCTTAGTTTTTTTAAAAAAAAACAATAGAGATGCTTACACGGAATACGTGTCCCATAAATATTCCCACTTTTTTCAAAATAAGTTATACGTGCTATGAAAACAGAGCTAACTTGCTAGTGTCCTCGGATGGGGCTCAAACCACCGACTACTGGATATCTTGGCAAGTGTCTCTTTTATATGGGAAAGTAGGTAAGGAAGTCTTTTTTGGATGGCATTTCATCGTATGGCTGGCTTAAGTGATCATGTTTATGGGGATGACAAATTTCAACCACAGATGGTAGTAAAATATAACTTATATATGAAACAAGGTAAATTAAACATATAAACAACTTCCAAATTTTTTTTAGATGTGGTAGTCTTTCATGGGTGGAATTGGTAAATGTTACATTGTGTAAAGTAATCACATTAGCCAGCCGTACGATAAGTCCTATAAACACATAAAAAGACTTCCATACCTACTTTTCCATGTAAAATATAGCTTCGTCTCTGTGAGACATCTATAATATATCTTCACTGATGATGGGGATAAAATCAAATATTGCGTTCATGAAAAATTTTAACATGCTCAAAATATTTGTACAGCTTAATTTGAAATAGTAAGAATATTGATGCAACGTATTATATTTACATATTACGTATACGCAGCTATATTTTAGTTTAAAATAAATAAAGATTGTTGTTGACATAAATTGGTAAGTTAGAATGAGATGATAGTTGTGTATCAGGACAAAAAAGTGTGGGGCACCATCTTTTCTGCCTGCCCCGTGGAGAAATAGCACGATGATAAGTTAATTAGTTAGATATTCACAAAAAAAGCGTCCTTATAAAAAGGATCTTTATGCAAAATCAAAATTTTAGGAGAGAGAAAAAAAAAGACTTAGTAAATAAATAAACGAAATTTCAGTTTTTTCTTCTAATATTCACTTGCCAATTATGGAGATTAATTTTACATTTTCTTTATTTATTCATATTGTTGAGCAATCTCAGTGACATCGTCTAACTGTCAGTATCCGTCATATGTATCACTACTAGATGATGAATATAGAGTTTTTTCCCACATAAGTCAACTTTTAAGATCGAATTTTAGCAATATTGAGTTGAAATAATGAAAAATAAAATAATACACATGTTGCGTACTGTAATGTAGACCATTTTAAAATAATAAAATCACTTTGCATCCTGATTTACTATTTATATAGACCCCTTTTAGAGGGATAAAAATTAAAACTCTTAGGCTTTATCAACAGAATGTCTTCTGATTTCACAAATATTTACAAAATTCCTTACTGTCCACTTGTCCATCCTATCTTCGAATATGCCTCTGTAATTTAATCTCCCTTCTATATAAACCAAATAAGTCACATCGAATCCGTGCAACATCGTTTCAACAACATTCAGATAATAGGCTTGGATAGAGGAGACTACTCGCACAGTGAAATTGAGTCATGGTTTAAAATTTACAACCTCCAAAAACGTAGAGAAAACACTGACTTTATTACAATATTCAAAATATTAAACTGCCACACTGATGTGCATAGTTACTGGGCCAAACAAAATTCAACATCTTTTCCCGTAGACTCAGAAATAATGAAGTGTTGTTCTTTAGCCATCATTGAACTAATTATTGATTCCATGCTCCCATGTCACGGTTATGTCGTCTTATCTGGACTTCCTTGGTGGAAGTCTGTCCAAATTCAAACAATCTCTGATTAGATAGTCCAGATCTTGTCTCCATCTTGTTAGTTCTTTTCATTTGTCCTTGCTTTTGTTTTAAATTGCAATAACACTTATTCTGATGTAATTTATGCTGTTCATGTTATGTATTATATTTTATTGGACTATGTACGTTAATTGCAATAAATAAATAAATACCGCATGCATACAAATTTCCTTTTAAAACACAACTTCCTCAATTTCAACACTTCTCAATAATTACCAACTGGAACTACTTGAGATTCATCGAGCGGCCGCAGTGTGCAGTCAGCACACGAGCGACAGCGAGGCTAAAGCCAAGTATTCACTAGGGGACAAATCGCGAAACATTCCGCTCGGCATGTCGCATCAACATCTACGCTCATGTTTTGGGGACAATGACGCGGTCATTTGACGTGTACACACCGGGACTCGCATATCTTGTCGCGGAAATGTCACCCGATGAGGTTATGATGACAGCTGCAGTATCTCATTTGGCGAAAACGGGGTTCCGCGCAATTCGAAATGTTTTTTTGGGTCGCAATTTCAAATTAACAAGGTTTTACTGTAGTAAATTGAATATTATTAAAAACAAGGTCGTTTTTGCAAATAATTATTGTTTTCCACACGTCGCGGAAATGTCGCCCTATGATGTTATGATGACAACTGCGTATCTGTTTATGTTAATGAGTTTATCGAAACGTAAGAGGACAAAAAAGAGGAGAATGCGAAATTATTTACTGCAAAGAGAAAGAAGGACGGACATTCTATGCGATCTTCGATCGATACAGCTCGATGAGTTCAAGAATAATTTCGTTTCCCCACACTGTCATCTTGACAGATACAGCGCATGCGTATTCACTTGCAAACATACCACGTGGTACTGACGCTCCGCGTAATGTTGCAGTGAGCTCGCTCGGGTACCGTGCGCATGGCAACATTGCCACGGCACGTAGAATGCCGCGCTATGTTGTGCGCGCCGTCGCGGAACAGTGCACGACGTTGCAACGTCACGTAGACTCTATGCCGCGCGTGCTGTTGAGGGACAATTTGTCCCCTAGTGAATACATGGCTTAACTTTGACATATTTTCGGTACAAGAGCCGCGATGAGTTGCAACCCCCAACTTGAAGACCCCACCTCAAACCTCCCGGACCAAAGGCTCAGGGTGGAACGGGCCGCATTAGATACTCCCCGGTAAGCCTTTCACAGTGTGCTCCATGCACTTTAGAGGTGGAGGTAAAGATTATAGATATAAACCTAGTTAGTCGGACTTTCATTTGTAACATGGGGCAGCCCTAGGCGATTTTTAAAATGATTTCATAGAGGCATAAGGCGTGAAATGACAAAATGAATAGGTGTACAGTAACACTGATTCTTAATAAATTATAAGGGACTGTGAATGGTACCTAGGACTGTACTTTGAGTAAAAGCTCTCAAATCGGTCCTGCTCATTCGGTTGACATCGCCCACACCGGTTGCAAAATGGCACGGCCACCTATAGTGCTCATCAACTTGATTATAAGAAACAAAAGAATATTTAAAAAATATATATAAGATAATATAAAAAACTAACCCATAAAAACCAAGTTTTTATTATACTCCCTTTCTCATTTGTATTATTTCCAATTTGATATTCTATCAACATATTATTCTTGCTTTAATTTCATGTGGAAAATCTATTCCATGTATATTATTATCCTTAAAACTTATAGAATATTGAAAACGTAATAATTGGTATAGGGGGGGGGGGGGCACGGCGAAACCGTCAGACCCATGGCTCGAGTCAGACTAGTTGAAACAGGTTTCGCGCCTTCTCTATGCGTCGGTCCTTTCTCATTTGTATGGTTTCCAATTTGAAAAAACCGTTAAAATTTCGAAAAATCCAAAATTATACTATAATTAAATTTTTTTAAACGAAAATTTGTTAGATTATTTTAATCATCGCCACGAGTCTGCCTTCCAAGTTTCAGCTCGATTAGATCACGGGAAAAGAGTTTAAAATCGATCCAAAGTTTTTTCGACGGCAAGCAAGCAGACGCCACGAGTTAATGTAAATGGAGTAAAAATACATGAAGAATCCAAAAAGGACATAAGAAAATGTAAAAGAACACATAATCGAAAGAACTATAACGGTCGAGAGCTTCAGTGTACGGAAAATAACGTTGACATCAAGATATTTAAATTAAATCATCTCACACGATGTTTTAAGGATGTCATGTTTTTAGTTTTTGTCTTAACTAACTAACTAACTAACCATCACGCCGTTTCCCTGCAGGGGTAGGCAGAGAGGATTGAACGCCACACTTTTCTATCCTGGCACACCACTTTTGCTTCGGCCACATTCATACATCTTCTCATACACGTTCTACGGTTGTTGCGGCTTTTAACAGGGCCATCCTCAAATACTTGTAGTACCTGATCGTGCCAGGTCTTTCGCGGACGCCCTCTATTCCTGTTGCCTTCAACATTCGCCTCATATATTTTCTTAACCATCCT
>JADDOH010010870.1:0-46541 GCA_016648135.1 Agrypnia vestita | reverse complement strand
TGTCATGTTTTTAGTTTTTGTCTTTGTTTAGTTAAAATTAAATCATCTCACACGATGTTTGAAGGATGTCATGTTTTTAGTTTTTGTCTTTGTTTAGTTAAAATTAAATCATCTCACACGATGTTTGAAGGATGTCATGTTTTTAGTTTTTGTCGTTGTTCAGTTAAAATAATAATATCTCTCGATATTTGCTCTCGTTTGCTTATTTTATGCTAGTACGCGAATCGAATAACCAATATTGAAAATTTTACAGGGGCATATTTTTTCATTGGCTAAGTGAGCCGTCATAAATCATAAAATATGTAAGGATAAGATATTTATCGGGCGCGGGCACACCGGCGTCGCAAGATGGATGCTCGGCAAATTCATGAGCGAATTTTCGAATCTTCAATTTCCATATATTTTCTTCTGGGAAACTGGCAAAATCAACATTTCAAAGGAGGTTCCCTTAGCGGCCATTATCAACGTATATTCTTGGCGCGACTGCGAAATTAATTAAATTTTAATTTTATCACGATGCCCCAAGGTGCTGAAATGAATATTAATTAGGAAAAAAGATTGGTCCATAGATCGTTACGCATTAAAAAAATCAATTTTGACTTCACTGTTAATATGCTCCAATTAGAACCTGATTTTAAATAAAAACCTGTCAAAAATGTCGTATTTTTCAGTTCGTGCTCTGAGAAGACCGCTATCTAACAACGCCAAACGTAGCTATGTAGCATTAGTGACGGACATCATTACATAGAGAAATATGAAACGTTTGCTTATTTTATTTCATTTTACGCTCATTTTATGCCTCATCATTATAATCGTCTAGTAGCGTTAGTGACAGATATTTTTATATGGAGAATTAAGCATTTTTTTCCTTTTTGTTAATTATACAGAATGCCGACGGCGACTGCGTCATTTATTGGCGCATTTCATATTTTTTATTTTTAATTAATAATTAAGGTGTTTTTACAAAAAAAACTAACTTTTATTAAGTGAGTAGAGCCTCGAAATACAAGAATAAATTGAATATACTGTTTAAAATCATCTCTTTATATAAATAAAAAGCGTTTTAAACTCGACAAAAAACGTAAAAATTTCTTGCAAATTTAAACCATTATAACCTTTTTTTCTTAGAAAAAATTCTATATTATGAAGTATAGTTTATACGTATAAAAAAACATATTATGCTTAAATAAAAATATTCATAAAAATTAGCGCCGCCTAGATCACTAAAAACGATTTTTTGGCCGCGGCCTGTCAATTAATCCTTATATTTTATTAATTATTGTAAATAATGTCCAGTTTATTACTTTTTTATAATAACAAAGGCTTTATCTAAGTTATTGCCCTAAAAAAATTGCAGTCTAGAGTATATATTATGATATAAATGAATAATAAAAACCCACATTTTCGTAAAAAAAAAACGCCGAAATATGCATTTGCAGTAAATGTGCCGCCTTAACATCTACATTTACGACACTTGTTTATGTTATCACAGCATCCAGACAGCACCGTACGGGAAACTACTGTTTGAACAACGTTGGTCAGATTTTGTATTTTTTCTCTTCACTGCATCTTGTTTTTGTGATAGATAACATATTTAGAGGTCCCCATGGATACACGTCTAGCGTTATTATGTTAAAATAGCATGGAAGAAACTTTACTGCACCTCTTCGTCCGATCCATTGACCGAGTAAATTCCCAAGGTAGAGGACGTCACGTCTCGGCGGTAGTACAGTTCTTGGAAATAAATGCTCATTCGCATAGAGTGCGTGGCTCTGCTGCAATCATTCACTCATGTCTTCATTATTTTTCTTCTTAGCTAATTCTTTCCACTGGCTAATGTTTTTCACTCCTATTGTGCACTCCGCGAAAACACCTTATTCTTTCAGGCACTCCCAACTATTATAGTACTCAATTTTAATTCCATTTCTTGTATGCCACCTAGTGAATAAGTAATAGTAAATAAGTTTTTTTTCTAGCAGTAAGTTGTTTTGTAAGATAATAATTTTTCTGTGTAAAGCGCCCTTGAGGTGAGTATTCGCGAAAACGGCACTAAACAAGTTATCCAATTATTATTATTATTATTATTATTATTCTCCCTGGCTTCATCCCAACTCACTCAGTTGCAGTTGTCGTCGCCTTTTGGGGTCAGCTCTCCTCGTCTTAAGGCTATACGTTATTCTGTCCTGGATAACCCCACCCAAGCCTCTGCATCCAACAATCCCTTAGCACCACTCCATTATTATTATACTATATTTAAATTACATTCATTTTGTGTCACCTCTTAATATGGTTCGACCTCTAAAAAATCTATCCATCCCCGAAAATATAGTACTGACATCACCAAGTTGCTGAGATACATTCTATAGAACAAATGTAGATGAAAATTAACGACTTCTTTGATGAAGTGGAGCGGGACTGTATTTTTGGTGTGCATGTTTATTGTTGTGGCTAGGGATAAATGAATGGAAACACTGGAAAGGAGTTAGCAATTTATCAATTAATGATTGATTAACTTTTTAATGTACAAAGTCACTTAAAACTAATTCAACTTAACGCTTTTCTTTAAATTACACTATTTCGCAATATATCACTTCACTTGCTAGAATATTCCGTGTTCGCACATATTATTTATCGCTTATTTATTTCGCTAATTAGGTAAATAATTCTCTCGATTATTCGCTATGATTAATCACTTCGAATGGCCACCCCGGCCGTTGCTTCTCGCTGCTTGCACGCACTTCGCTCTGAATCTACCTGTCATAAGCGACCCCTCTCATGCTGCAGCCGGCGCCATATTTATAACCTAATACTGATACTTTCGTACTTTCTGGATTATTCTAATGTTTAGAAGAAGATCCTCGTCGCTTCTAGGCTTTTATAGGCATTTCTGTACATTTGTAGACGTTTTCCGAAGGTTGCATATCATTCTAGATTGTTATAAGCCGTTCTCGATGTTTAGATAGTGTTATGACATTCACAAGGAATTTTGACAGTGCGTAAATTCTGTTTAGCGTGTCATTCCGTGTTAACAAGTACATACATAAATGCAATTCTTTATTTGCTATTATATGACAGACAGAAAGGCACTGATACTATTAACATCTGCGGTATTTTACACATAATTAAAATGCAAGCAGAAGGTTCTAACTATTATCTCTATTAAATTATCCATGTAATTTAGTGTGTCATTCCGTGCTAACAAGTACATACATAAATGCAATTATTTCTTTATTTGCTATTATATGACAGACTGAAAGGCACTATACTATTAACATTTGCGGTATTTTACACATAATTAAAATGCAAGCAGAAGGTTCTAACTATTATCTCTATTAAATTATCCATGTAATTTAGTGTGTCATTCCGTGCTAACAAGTACATACATAAATGCAATTATTTCTTTATTTGCTATTATATGACAGACTGAAAGGCACTATACTATTAACATTTGCGGTATTTTACACATAATTAAAATGCAAGCAGAAGGTTCTAACTATTATCTCTATTAAATTATCCATGTAATTTAGTGTGTCATTCCGTGATAACAAGTACATACATAAATGCAATTATTTCTTTATTTGCTATTATATGACAGACTGAAAGGCACTATACTATTAACATTTGCGGTATTTTACACATAATTAAAATGCAAGCAGAAGGTTCTAACTATTATCTCTATTAAATTATCCATGTAATTTAGTGTGTCATTCCGTGCTAACAAGTACATACATAAATGCAATTATTTCTTTATTTGCTATTATATGACAGACTGAAAGGCACTATACTATTAACATTTGCGGTATTTTACACATAATTAAAATGCAAGCAGAAGGTTCTAACTATTATCTCTATTAAATTATCCATGTAATTTAGTGTGTCATTCCGTGTTAACAAGTACATACATAAATGCAATTCTTTATTTGCTATTATATGACAGACAGAAAGGCACTGATACTATTAACATCTGCGGTATTTTACACATAATTAAAATGCAAGCAGAAGGTTCTAACTATTATCTCTATTAAATTATCCATGTAATTTAGTGTGTCATTCCGTGCTAACAAGTACATACATAAATGCAATTATTTCTTTATTTGCTATTATATGACAGACTGAAAGGCACTATACTATTAACATTTGCGGTATTTTACACATAATTAAAATGCAAGCAGAAGGTTCTAACTATTATCTCTATTAAATTATCCATGTAATTTAGTGTGTCATTCCGTGATAACAAGTACATACATAAATGCAATTATTTCTTTATTTGCTATTATATGACAGACTGAAAGGCACTATACTATTAACATTTGCGGTATTTTACACATAATTAAAATGCAAGCAGAAGGTTCTAACTATTATCTCTATTAAATTATCCATGTAATTAAGTTCCACAAAGACGTAATTCACCTCCCCGGCAAACGCTGGACGGGTTATGAGCGAAATGGCTAAAAACGGCAGAGACTCAAAAAAACACAACATTAATTAAGTTGGCAGGCTTCATTTTCCTTTGCGCAATTTAAGGCTGCTCGCTGGAACCTTTATAATTTAACTACTCCACCATCAAAACGTATTTCTATCCAACCTTTTCAAACTACACACGGCGCATAATATTATATACCGTTTCCAAATTTTGTAATAAACCTTCCATATTTTCCCGAGCATTGCCCTCCATTTTATACAAGCAATTTAATATATATTTCAGCGTTATTTTGAATTTATAAACAGGCTAACGTGTTTACGTTATTTATTATTTTGACTTATGAGATGATGCCGAAACCATGGGTCTTATAGTAAATCAGCAGATCTTTGGATGCACCCAACAAACCTCAATACTATTGTACTTAAATTCTGAGAAAACACTTACTCTGATCCTAAATGTATTATCTCAAATGATCAAAAAAATCCTACCCATTACGCGACCTGCTTGAATAGGTTGACGAAATTCTGTATTTAGGTTAGTAATTAAATACCTGCTTGAATAGGTTGACGAAATTCTGTATTTAGGTTAGTAATTAATTACAGCTAATGATGAGAGGGACTGGTCCTATTGAAAATGAAATTAGTTAAAAATAACTCAAGTATTGTGTGTATTACAAAGTTTAATTTAGTTAAATTACAATATAATTAACAAGAATATAGTTATTTTCATCACTGATTTGTTGTAAATACCGACTTGTTTTGGGGCCAATGGTCCATCCATCAGGATACAACGTATACTAAAAAAATTAAAGTTGAAATGTAGGCATTAACAAAACAAGAAATAAATACATGTGTTTCGTAAACACGGGGCGCCCGCCGCGATATAACTTGATATAACGATTGGTCGAAACTGACATCCGACGTATTCCGCGCCAGCCGCTAGCCAGGATTTAAACTTTTGAAAATCCGCCCAGTGACAGTTGGACTTGTCGTGTCCTTTTCCTTGATAACCGACATTCCTTTTCGTGTGGTATTCGAATCCAGCGAAAAATCAGTTTACATAAGCCTTTCGGAAGAGACAGAGCGATCTGTTCCGGATTCGACGAAGCTAGGAGAATCGGAGATTGAATCCGCACTCGACATACCAGGAAAAATCTGTAAGTACAATTTGTCACTTGTGTTACGGTTAGCTTTGGCCTAGTGTATCTGGGGTGTCAGAGTATCAATCATTATCAGCGGAGATGGGGAAGGAATTTTTTTTTTCTTATTCCGTGCGGTGGTGACGATTCCGTCCATCATCGCACAACATGGGAGATGATCAAAATCGCACTGAACATCCCGACTTAACCTAAAGGAAGAGGCAGACCCCCAGCAATATGGTGAACTAATATGGAGAGGGAGCTGGCAGTGCAAGATGTTCCCACTGTGACAACCCAGGACAGAAGATCCTGGCGCCTTCCTGAGGAGGCCCGACCCTGGAAGAACTGGGATAGAGGGGCCGGGAGAAGAAGAAGAAATACATGGGAGATGAATAAATGATTAAGTATTTTTAGTACATATTGCTATGAACACATTTTCTTATTTCCAAAATTTATAATTTATCCAAATTTAATCCTGTATAATTTGTGAGTAAAAATTGTGAAACCTTATTAATATCAAAATAATGAACCATTCTCAAAAGATGATTAGAGAATTGGGAATAATTATTGCTAATTAATCATTTTGTATCTTTTGAAAAATTTAATTAAAATAACTTTCTTTCTATTTTATTTGAAGAGAAATCTGAATCAATGGCAAAAATTCAGACACTCGCGATATGTACTTAGAAAACTTCACTACAAACACAAGAATTTATTTTACAACTGTCGTGCTTCAAATCCGTGTAATTTTGAATTATTTTTACGGCTACGTCCCCGCCATAAACCGTGAATATAACGGCCGTAGCATTTTCAGAGTCATTATACCTCGACGTTTTATCTTTATTGCTTCATCATCCGTTAGTTGGATGAATTAATGCTAAATTCTCTGATCGTAATATTTCCCGGGAAATATGTTTGCGTTCCGGGAGGGATGACACGGGGTGAAGGTTTCGTGACGTAATTATTGTGAATATCACCTCCCGCGAAGCTCGCCGCATAATTAAATCCTACGCTTCCAGTGATTTGATATGAGAAGTGTTTTATGGGGTGTAGATGCGGATCGCGCCCCTACAGCCTTAATGCCTAAATAAAGCACTGTTACCCCCTGCGTGTACCGCTCACGAGGTCTTTATTATAATGATTTTCTACCACCCCGTTTAGAGTAATACCTGGTGGAGACGTAGCATTAAATTAAGTACAACAATAACCAAATTTAAGATTTTCTTTATTATTTACTAAATTTTTTTAATAATTTTAATAAATATATATCGTCTTTATTTATTCTGTCAGTCAGTGTGGACACCCTACTCTTAAATTTTTACACAACACTATTCGAGATGACATTATTGTCACCTGCATTTGCACAAATACCCAACTGCCGAAAACAGGTCATAATTTATTGCTCATTAAACTTCATTTCTTATCACTATTTAATATACACAAACATTCATTTAATTTTTTTATATAGGTATACACCTAAATATACTTTTTAACTGTGCTATTATATATACATTTTGTTACTATCCATGCATATGATTTTTTATATATATTACTTTACTTTCACTATTGCTTTTGTATTATACAATATATACTGAGTTCTTATTATCCACATTTTATATTTATAAGTAAACACTTTATAATCACTTTAACACTTTATTCAATATTCACTAGAATTATATTATACAATATTCCATCCAATTTCCGCAAGTATTATTCGCTTCAGTTTATTTCGCTACGTGAGAAATTTTTCAGACTATTCGCTGTCGAATTATCGCTCGGTTGGCCATACTGGACGCCGCAGCCCGCGGCTGCCTTCGCGTTGGTTTCGCTGTCAAGCACGCTAAAACAAACAATAACTCACGCGTGACCTAGCCCGTATTTATATCTAGCCAATGCTGATATCGAACCTTCTAGGCATTCCCAGTGTTTAGGTGAACTTTCTCGTAGCTTCCAGGTCTTTATCGATTTTTCTCGGTGCTTCTCGAAAGTCGTAGATTACGCTAGATCGTTCTGGAGTATTCGATAGTATTGTGACCAATTCAAACAACTGTCACTTGATAGAAGTGCGTGATTCTTTCTAGCCTCGTTACATTAGATATTCTAGTCCCCAGGTACTGCATATCAGCTTTTCTATTAACTAGTAACATTGCATCATCTGCGTACAGCAAAAAGTATGTGTGAGCTTTACGTATTGCAAGCCATTACTTAACCTACACATCAGCACATACTCATCACATCAGCCCTGATGATGGACCCCGCAATGGTATCCGAAAATTCGGCCAGAGAGGTCACATGCACACGGCAGAATATCCCAGAAAGATATACACAAGATCCTGAACGGCGTGAAAACTTGAGAACATTTTAAGTAGGAAGTGTATGCAGAAAAAAACATTCTTCCTCTTTCTTTCAATACCTTCCGAACATGACACAGCCCTGTTTAATACCTTTAGAACATTAAAGTAATGTGTAAAAGCTTAATTTAATATACTGCTTTAAAAATGTATTTTCGCATACAAATACAATATAATCATCATCCGAAGCGACTGGATGATTATTGTATTGTATCACATCTGGTAAGACATCATGAAGATTATGATCCTTAGTCATGAGGATCATAATCTTCCTGTCCTCTCGACTGCTTTCTTTATTTTTACCTGCATCCTGCAAATCTTAAAACTATCACCACAGAAGTATCTGTACCCTCTTCTACTTATTCGGTCCAACGAGTGGGGATCTTCCTCATCGACGTGGCCCACCACAACAAGCTTCTTCAGGCTATCTTCTCTTCTAGCAAGATGTCTTTAAAATTGGAGGATTCATCTCAAACAAGCGGTTGAGGGTCTCTCCTTGATTTTTAGTTCTCGTAGTATGAAGACGTTTGTGCATCTCGCTGTCCACGGTATAAGCAACATCTCGCCAGCACCAACAAAATATATTTTTTTTATTTATTAATCAACGCCCTAGTGGGCTTTTACAGTACAAGAAAATTTAAAAATATATATATATATACCTAACATAGAACACATTTTACAGTAAATAATTAAAAGAATAGTAATATTAATAAAACATATTTAAGATAAATGAACGATACGAAATGTAACAAAATAAATGTAATAATGTAAAAACAATATAAAATAAACAGTATAAAATAAATTAACAATAGAAATGAACAATATACATAAACGATGATTAGTAAACAAGCAAACAGTACTAATTAGAAACCTTTTACAAATTAGTAATAGAGTAAGATAAAGATAATTAAACCAATACACCAGATAAATAAGGTAAGAAGATAAAATTAACCAAAAAATAAATATAAATTATAAAATCAAAACATATTTAAAAGGGTAATGAACAATAATTAGGACACTTTAAAATAAGTAAATATACATAATTCATGAGGAACAAAACATATGTAAAAATTTAGTTCATTAAACTATAATTAATTTTATTGGTATATTCTAAGTATTTCTTTAAATCGGGTATGCTCCTACAACGAAAAATTTCTACGAATTTAAAATATGTTTTACTTTACTTTGTAGTAATTTAATAGCTCATATTGTGCGTGTGCATTACAAAGTAAAGTAAAACATATTTTAAATTATAATGTTGCACCACGAAGTATCTGCCAAATCTTTCAATGATATTAATGTCTACGAATTTCGAAAATTTGTTTCCAAGGTGATGCAAGCGTGTTAACGCTGGATTTAATGCGCACTTATTCCAGTGGGTCCCTACAAAGAACACTTCGTGATGTCTCGTTTGTCTCGGTATATTATACGAGACAATCTGAATCAGTTCAGGGCAGTCTAACATACTTTTGATAATTTTAAATAGGAACACTACGAGTATGTCGTTGACATCTCTTCTGCATGATAATTTCTTCAAACGAAGTGCATTCATTAAATTAAAAATTAAATTATGTGCTCTATAGTATTTAACATGCTAAGCATCTCTAAATATATAAAACAATGAAGTCTCCGGTAGTATAGCTTGTATTTAGCGACCGATCGTAGTGAGTTACAAACTGTATCGAATCCAAGGAGCAAGTTCTGCGGAACTGAACAAGTGAACAACAGTGCGGTAGTTGAGTGTAACCGAAGTTGTTCAGTTGATACGGGACTTTAGGGAGTTGTGTGTGTTTGCGGTAACTGGGAGATTTACGAACATTCCGGATAAAATAAAGTTGAGTCGCCGAACAGGCTCACATGTTTTCTGTCATGTTTGATACACACGCATACTTGCACACTATTCTCAGCATTTTTTGCTTACGCTTAGAAATCACACAGTTAACCGCGATAAATAATGACAGTGTATGACGTCATAGAGTATTAGCATCAACACTATTTATAGCCGATCCCTTTTTACAAAAGTTTTTAAGACCCTAACAATAATGCTGATATTCTTGCAGATACCTTATCATCTTCTGTATATAGCTTTCTGGGATATTCTGCCATGTATACGTGACCTCTCTGGCCAACGTTTCGGATCCCATTGCAGGGTCCATCATCAGGGCTGATGTGATGAGTGAGTGTTGAAGTGTAGGTTAAGTATTGCCTTGCAATACCGTACCGAAGTCAGGATGTCTCATTTTGTGTTATGTTAAATACTTGATTGCAGTACCGTGTCGAAAGCAAGGTGTGTGTCTTGATGTAGTGTGTTATGTATCTACTAACGGATGTCGGACTGTGCGGATCGTCGATTTGATTTATCCTGCAGCGCCGGATACCACGATGTTTTTAACTTAAGACCGTCATCCCTATTAATGTTTACCGGGTGCTTGTATATTTCAATTGCTTCTTTAACCAGGCGCGTGTGGTGACTTTTGGGTTTTCCTAAGATTTTCGGCTCAATGAAAAATGGCAGAATATCCCAGAAAACTATACACAGAAGATTCTGAAAGGCCGTGAAAACCTAAGGACGTTTTTACCTTATCATTGTTCAAAAACTCACTCACACAAAACATCCATTTTCTAAACGATGACCTGAACCTATAGACCCATTAAATCAATTATTTATTAAATACTAATCGCACTTCATTCAAACACTAAATATAATATATTTTTCGTGCACATAAACTGCACATAAAATTACATGTACATGTAAAATATACTTAAATGCAAAAATACATGTTACTAGAGCGTGACGAAGACACTTGTAATTGGGATAATGGGCATATGCTTCATTTATAATATTTTATGGTTAGAGTATCATGAACCTATTATCCTGTTAGTGTCTCTAATAAATATTAAGAAAAAGAACATTAAACTATTAATTTAATAGAAAGAAAAGTTTGCGATGTTTCTTTCAACCCCATTTTTCGGGTTGAAAATATAATGCATTAACGCTCCGTATACGAAATATCCCGGGATTCTGAATAAGTTATAATTTTTTTTTTTAAGCATTTCCGCGGACTGTATGACCTCAATTATTGTAGCGAAATACATCACAAAACACCCAAGACTAATAAAATCACATAAATGTTTTGTGATCTCACTGAAAGAACTGAGAAAACCACAATTTATTTACCCATTTAACACAAACAAATACTCATTCAGATATGTTCTTAAAATTAATTATTTTCCGCGACACACATGATATCTAGCTACGCATTATATTTCCGGCTCTCGACATCCTAGCGGCGATTATTACAAAAAGCTTGTTTTCAAATAAATTCGAATGGTTTGAGTCTTGGAAAAATATTAACTAACGTCCAATTACCATGATTGTTTTCTGAAAGATGACATATTTAAATATTTGACAGAATGAGATGATGTGACAGCTTCTGTGACGCATTTGTTAATACAATGAAAAAAATTTGTTAGTGCCGCTGTAGATATTTTGTAATAAGAATACAATCGTACATAATAATTTCGTTGTCTGTTCGTCTGTCCGTCCATCCGTAATTACGTTTGAATTCATGGCTAAAAAAATTAAATTGGTCGCCCGGAGATGGGGCTTGAACCCCGGGTCAGTAAACCCAGGGCGGCAACGATTGCGATGCTGCTACCAACGAGCCTGTGTTACACGTTAAAAATACAGTACATGTAGAACATTTCATATTCCGCCCAGCACAATCA
Organism: Agrypnia vestita; assembly: GCA_016648135.1. Classification (NCBI taxonomy): domain Eukaryota; kingdom Metazoa; phylum Arthropoda; class Insecta; order Trichoptera; family Phryganeidae; genus Agrypnia; species Agrypnia vestita. The sequence continues at coordinate 34,900 of JADDOH010010870.1, read as the reverse complement.
CCAGAGTTTAAAATAGTTTAAACTGCCGGCAGAAAAAAATTTCAAATATTTTGATAAAAGTTGTTATTACTACCTAATGGGTGTCGGCTATAAATAAGTAAATACATATTCTTTAGGAACCGGCATATAAAAATACCATCATTTTTGACGGGTTACAGCTAGTATTTTAAATACGAGTAATATTCCAAGACGTATAACGAAAACAGCTTAATATAATTTTTATTTAAAGCATTAACTTTGTGGTTAGACATTATAACAGATTTTTAGTTAACTTTGTTAAAACCACTACCAGATTTTAGGTCTACCAGATTCGAGACGTACCCGTCTCTTCGTCAGGACCAACACTACACCACTACATTCACAACACTACACACCTCAACCATAGTATTGTTACACTTCCACCAATAATTGATCATATGCGTGTTAGTCTTGTCAGGGACAAACATGCACTGTTAGCCTAATGAACCATCAGGCATCTACCAAAAGAGAGTGAGAGAGGGCGGGGTCTAAAGTGGGTGTTACCCCATATTTTATGAACGTTAAATTAAACAAAGGGCTATATGGAAAATTAATTTGGTTGTTAATTAGGGGTGCTCTATTATTATAATAATTATTGTAATATACAGTGTCTGGTAAGTTATTTTCGAGATCTGTGGAGGAAGACTCTTGAGGAGGCCAAGACTCACCAGGAGTTGTACAAATGGCGCTCCGACTCAGAATGGCTTCTCAGTTCCTTGAGGCCAGTAAAGAAGAAGAAGAAATAAACAAAAACAAATAAATAAACAAGTTATATAAGTCAATGTCCGATGAAGTGACAAGTCAGCGGTATCGGTCGGACTCAATAAATTATTGATTGCTTCCAATTTTAGTATTAATAAATGGACTTAATTTGTGCCTTCTTTAGGGATGTTTATCACCTAAAGTTATATTGGAAGCTTCAAAAGTAATGACAAAGCAGTTCCCAGCGCCATCCCTTATTTGTCTGTATAATATTTTTGCGTTCTTCCTGAACTACCAACTAGGACAAAGGCGGGCGGAGACAAAGGGTGACGTCACGCGTGGCGGCTAATCAGATTAATTGGCGACGCATTTCGCATAAATAATCTCCCGGATCCATTTGCCTGGAAAACCGCGCCCGGGGTCGTTTTGATGACGGAGTCAGTCCTCTTCACGCTCCAGTTGGCCGCAAAGGGAAATGAGTGCATTAATTAGACGAGATCTTAGATAAATCTTCGTCTACTTCTGTATACTTATTTGGGTACCTACTAATCTTCGACAGGGTGTATCGTCGTCTTTATGTATCAGTCCACCTCACGACTATTGGGGTGTGCGTCAAGTTTCGACAGCCGGTTGCTCGACTTGTTTAAGACGAAGTTTTATTTTAATAATGTTTTTAATAATAAATTAATTCTATGTTATAACATTTAAAAGACATTATAATCCCCACTATATGAGCCAAAGCTTATGGGAGGAGTATTTTCAATCCAAATTAGAGTACAAAACAGACAACCATTTGAGACATGGGGGCAATGTTACAATACATCGTTGTCCAAAATCAAGGATTTCACTTCTTTCTTAAACTGTTCGTATTTTGGAATGTTCCTTTCTTGAAATTTGTTTTGCGACAACAATTACTGTACATTTAACTCCCAAGTATTCATAGTGATTTTGTGCCATGGTGGTTCTTAAGGGTGGTATCTTTATTTTTCCCGTTGTTCTATGTCTATTATTTATACAGTCTAAGGGGTGAGATTTATTTATAAAATAATCTTTATAAATTTGGCATAGGTAGTTTGTTTTGTATAATTTTGTGAGTGATGGTACATTAAATTTTTGAAATATATTTACAGTAGGATAGTCATAAGGTTTTTTTTTGAGAATCATTTAAATAAAATTTAATTGTATTATAATTAATAGCTGTACGGTGGACTTATAAACTCCTCCCCACCCAATAATAACATGCTATTAGAGGGACTGACCTGTATGAACTGGCTTAAATTATTACTTTACACAATGCAACGTTCACCAATTCCACCGTAAGAACGTCCACACATTATCAATTTTTTAAAGATGTATACATTGTAACGAAGCTAAAATAAATCACGCACTCTTGTCAAGTAACAGTTATTTGAATTTGTCACAACAATATCGCAGACTCCAGAACGGTCTAGCGTAATCTACGGCTTTTGTACATTGAGAAATATCTGTGAAAGCCTGAAAGCTACGGGAAAGTTCTCCTAAACACAGAGAATGCCTAGAAGGTTCGATACCAGCGTTGGTCAGATATAAATACGGGCCAGGCCGCGAGCGAGTAGTGTTGTGTTTTAGCGCGCTTGAAGCGAAATCAAAGCGAAGGCCAACAATAAAAAAACCAAGCAATAATTCGATAACGAACAATCTAGAAAAGTTCTTACGTAGCGAAACAACACCGAAGCAAATAATACGTGCGGAAATTGATGGAATTTTCTAGTGAATATTCAGTAAAATGTTAAAGCGATAATAAAGTGTCTATTTACGAGTGATAAATTACGAAACAGTTTAATTAAAGTCTAGCGTAAAATTTAATAGTGTTAAGTGACTGTGTACATTTAATAATTAGTTAATCATTAATTAATAAATCCGTTTTTAAATTCCAGAGTTTTCATTAATTCTTCCCGCAGCCACGACACATGATAATATGTTCGAAATCCGTTTCTTTCATATATTCCACTATGCTAGAGACATCTATAGTACTTCCTACGACATAATATTCATAGATTTTGTAGCTGGTAATGATACCTCTTTATTTTTAAAGTATTAAGTATATTTATCAATATATTTCTTAATTTACCAGATAAATCAAATACTAGAGGATGCCCCTGTTAGAAGCTTCAACAATCAAAGAGCGTACGAGTAGATGCACGAAAGTGGACAAAGTAAAAGTGATGTGCCAAGACAGAAGAGTGTGGCGTTCTATCCTCTCTGCCTACCCCTCTAAGAAATGGCATGATGGTTAGTTAGTTAGATAGTGTATATGATATTCTTCAGAAATATTTTACATACACACTAGAATATACCTTAAAATTATAATCTTCAATTTTTTAATCCTTTTAGAGACCAGTACATATTTTAACAATATTTTGTTGACGGAAATAAAAGTAATATTAGTGTGCGTCTGGTGACATCTGTGAAAGCAACAAATAAGAGATTCGTAAACAAATAAAAACAACGGTGTGACCTTCCACTTGTTTACTTCAAATTCAAATTGATATTGCGTCTGAAGCAACAGTTGATCCGTGCAGCTTACGGACGCCATGATGGAAAATTTCCATCAACGAAATTGTATTTCTTTCAATTATATTAACAACTCATTAACTGAAACGCTGTATATAAAATGATTGAATACTCGTAAGTAAAATCAATTTTTTAGATTTCTGAATATTTAATAATGTAAACTTGGAACCTTCTATGCGGTGCAGGAACCCTGACCCATTAGAATAAGCGGTAGAAGAAGAAGAAGAATTTAATAAATTTTTTTGAATGTCTACCTTACGACTTATCTTACTCATTGACTTATTTTCCTTCATTATGCTCCTGCCAGAGTTTGCGTGGTCGCTTATAACACTGTGGCAGTACCTGCCCGACTCTGCGCCACATGCTTGCTAGCCGACTCGGCGATTTCAGTTTGTTTACGTTAATGTAATCAAACCTTCGCGTCCGTAAACATACGGAAACAAAGATGTCGTACTGAAGAGATGGGCGACACCACGCTTGTCGAATGTGCCGTCACATATGGTGGACCTGCATTATGTGCGTCCTCAGTTTCATTGTTCTTTATTTTACTTACTTTAATTATTAATTATTTATATATCTCATCTCCTCCCGAAGCTTAACTTTGAGTAAAAATGAAAATTAACAACGTTTCACTCATCCATTCTACCAATTCTGAATTTTCCTTAAAACACTACTGTACGATGACGGACGGAATCGCCACCACCGGACTTGGTTCGGGATTAGGAAGTTCGGTTAGAAAGGATTAGAAGGTTCGAAATGCACTATGCCAAAGCTAACTTCGTACACAGCTGACAAATTTATCTTACAGCATTTTCCTAGTATGTCGCCTGCTAGATTCAATCTCCAATTCTGCCGGCTTCATCAAATCCGGAACAGATCGTATTATGCAAACTATTAAAACTATCACACGAAAAAAGAGTGTCGAATTTTAGTAGAAAAGATACCGGCACACACCGCCTTCCAACTGTCACTGGTCAGATTTTTTAAAGGTTTAAATCCTGGCTAACGGTTGGCGTAGAATACGTCGGATGTCAGTTTCGACCAATCAAAATCATTTCGCAGCCGGCGCCTGGCGGTCACGAAACAACTACAGTATCATTATATTTTAGTCAAAACTTTCCGAAGTCATCTACTTCAATCTCCAGCATTCCTGACGGCATGTGAGACATTGGCAACTTTCTTCACCAAATCTGACCTTTTCGTTGATGATCTTCCACAAGGACGGGTTCCCTTGTACCAGCAGCTTCTCCATTTTTTTTAAACAGAGATGCAAATACGGAATGCGTGTCACCAATATTCTTACTAGTTTTAAAATAAGCTTAACACTTATGAAAATAGGACTAACTTCCTGGTGTCCTGAAATAGGGCTTCAATCATCGACTACCAGATCACTAGGTTAGCGTCATGAGATGTTCTTCGTCTTCTTCTTCTTCCTCAGCCTTCATCTCCCCACTGCTAAATATAGGCCTCTTCCATACCCTTCCATCCTTCCTTGTTATTTGCTAGTTGTAGCCATTTCTTCTCCACCCCCCAGGCTACATCGTCGGCCCATCTCTTTTGAGTTCTTCTTCTTTTATTTTCCCAAGGTCTCCATTTCAGAACTCTGGGAGTCCATCTTGAAGCATCTTGCCTTGCAACATGCCCATTGCCATTTTAGCTTCGCTAAACGATCCGTGGTATCCAATACTCTAGTTTTGCGCCTTATCTCTTATGCCTACGCCAAGCATGGATATCTCCATGGACCGTTGTGTGCATTTGAGCTTCTCTACACTTTTCTTTATAAGGGCCATCGTCTCCACTCCATATGTTATCACTGGCATTATGCACGATTCAAATGCTTTTCTTTTTAAGTTCATATTCTTTAAATCACAAAAAAAAAAATTAATGCCACAATACCTTTAGTAAACGGCAGTATAACTTTGTATGTACGAGAAATGTGATTTTTTATTATTCTCGAATGTTTAAAAATTATGTATGGTAACGTTTTGCATTTCCATAATGTCGCTCTTTACTGTAGATATTAAACTTATAAATATTCAAACATTATGGTAAGCGCTAGTCCGCTGTGTGTTCAGCAAAGTGTTAAATTTCGCAACAATTCGAAACAAACGTTAGATATGACGCATAATTTTAAATTTTTCATTTGTTCCATAAAACTAATAAAATGCAAACACCCTTCAAACTACCCTTTATGAAAAGTTTTGCAATTATGAAGGATACCCGTTTTTGCTCCATTCAATTGTTTGAGCGGATTCAATTTGAGATAGAGGGTAGTATGGGTGCTATTTTTTGATGCAGTTAATGCAATGTTTTTCAAATTTAAAAAAATGTGATGAAAAAGTGTTTATACGCTATTGAAGTGAAACTTCGTTGCTTCAGAATATATTTTTTCATTTAATATTTATTCAATTATATATTTACAATAATTTATATAAAAATTATTGTCACAGGACCTAGCTTTGGGAGGCTAATTATAACACTGGATAACCGATTTATTATTTACTGAGTATTATAGTTAATTCACAAAGCTGATTAAATTTAAACACTAATCGCAAATTCACGCCATTTCGCAATTTATCACTCGTCTATGAATACTTTATTATCGCTTTTCAATAAGGCTTTCAAGAAAATTCCGTTCAAATAGCTTTCATTTTTACGTTTATACTTCTTCACTTGTGTTAATTATTACTATTACATTACTATCAAATGAGAATAACTGCCACAGAATGGGTTTTACCTAGTGTGGCAGTTATTAGTAACTTATATTAACAAATGTAAAATAAACAATAAAATAAACAAATAAAAAATATCGCACGTATAGTATTTACGTAATTTACTGTCGCTCGGATTACATTTGTGCTGGCCACAACTATCCCTATGGTTTATTGCTAATATCGCACCGGTTCAAGCGTTAAAATAAACATGATCCGCCATGGAGCTAATTCCGCCTTTTATACGAAACACAATGGTTTTTCGAACCTCCTAGATTACTCTATACATTTATAGTGTTTCTGAGAATCTTCCTGGCACTATCAGACGTTTGTGGGCGTTTCCGAAATGTTTTAAATAATTCAAGAATGTCTCAGTGTGTTCTAAAGGGTTCCACTGTATTTTTGTCTTCGACATATTACGAGGGAGTCTGATAGTGCGTAATTTATTTACGCACAAGCCTACATTGCAGATTGAACTAATCTCAGATTCCTAAAGGAGTTTCACTTAAAAATATATTTATCTTAAGCCCCAAGTGTCATCCCAGTGGCGATCCGTGGAATTAACACGAGTCGGTAGATTAACGAAATCACACCGTGTTCCTTGCATCGGGTTCACTTTTGTTATTTAATCTTCTCTGGGATGCTGCCCTAAGCGCCGCTCATATTTCTCTCCAGATAAGCGCCGGGACGCCCCCAGCGCCGCGGCGCCGCCGGGCAGGCGAGGGGCGGGAAAGGAGGGAGGCGAATAAGTTATTGCGATCGTACGTAAAACAAATATCGCCAGTTTTATACATTTATTTAGTTTTAATTGAATAAGTTTGGACCACTGAGAAAACTGCAATACTCGATAGTGATGTTGTCCTTATAAAAGTATTCATATTGTCACGGGATCGCGAGAGTGTATAGAAACAGAAAGGATTACACGTAATCAAGGATTTTCAAGCACTCTGCATATTTTACAGTGCATTACAAATTACAAGAAAGGTTTCGAAGGCAGTCGATCATACTGGAATGTTCACGAAATGACATTCCCTAGGCCAAATAGCCGAACACAGTCTGTGACAGTTTGGCGAGTCCATAGAAAGTGATATAAGTAGATGTAATAGATCTGAGGAACGTATGTCGCGACGCCAGAAAGAGACTGCATGACAGAGAGAGAGAATGTATAAAAAGGCGCGTGAATGTCGAGTCGAGCCTCTTTTTACTACCATTGTTATCGAGACCGCATCTTACTGTATAAAGGATTGTCTAAACGAGTATTATTACCGAATAAATACTTATGAGAACGAAGTCTTTACTTGGAGCAGCTTCATCCCGAAAGAAGATTATTACAGTAGATATAGCTATAAAGTATTTAGATTGGCCACAGAGATGGGCAGATGATATTGCAGCTGTGGGGGGAAGAAATGGCTACAATTAGTAAATAACAAGGAAGGATGGAAGGACACGGAAGGGGCCTGTATCCAGCAGTGGAGAGATGAAGGCTGAATAAGAAGAAGAAGAAGAAAAATATATATGAAACCCTTCATTCATTTTAATTAATTTAGCAACTTTGTATTAACCACCTAACTAGTAACTTTACATTTACCGGTTTCGATACCACTTTATCTTCATCGGGACGTCTTAATAATTAGTTTAAATTAATAATTATGTCCAAACACAAAGTTAACGCTAAAACATCAAAAATACATGGAACTATAATTAAATAAAACACTAAAAATGTCAAGTATGGGGTTGTTAGGGAATTAAATTTGACTGTTTATTATATTATATTTATATAACAATAATATAATAAACAGTCAAATTTGATTCCCAAATAACCCCACAGTTAACATTTTTCCAATTATAAATTTTAAAAATCCAAAGCTGGCAATCCCTTAAAAATTCCCTAACAACATCCTCCCCCCTTCTATTTACTCCGCCTACTCTCCACCCCACTAGTTATCTATATATTGATCATTTAATTTTAGTATACATTGTATCCTCCTGAGGAAGGGAACTTCGTTCCCGAAACTTGTAGAGGTGTTTATTCATCTTGAATAAAGAAAAGAAATATTTAGTGGTGTATACCAAGTCGTGTTTTTTTTTATTATTAAATATGTCACCACAAAGTTATAAATCGTTCATTGAATATATAAAACTCTTTATTTAAATATTTTGGCACTTAGCGCTTTTTTAAACAGGTTTGAATTTACCCAAGGTACAAATTCATTCAACTATGTATTATATATAGAAGTATTTAAAAGCGGGTTAATAATAAAAAGTAATTTTTTTTCTTTTTTTTATTTAAAGAAAAATCCTTGTTTACAAATAAAGGTACTTAATACTAATTTAACAATAAAATATAAGATAAATTACACTTTTTTTTGTTAAATTTGTGGATTATGCCACTCTACTAGGCTACGCCTGTCCCAGAGTGGCGTTATAGAACACAATTATAATATTTTTTTGAATTCGTCAGTAATATTTATTTTCATAAGGTAGTAATTATGTATCTACAAAGTATCAAGTGCAATGTTAGTGAAAGTTGAGTGAATCATAAGTCCAAGTGTAAATATGTGTGGAATAATTGTTTAATGTAAAAAGGGTTAAAGTTTTGTTTAAGATTATTTTTTATTTTCCTTAATTTATTTATTTATTTATATAGGGATACATTTTTATTTGTAGATAATAACAATAATAACGATATTTCGCCAGAAGGCACTGGACGGTAAGTAACGTCATAAATTAATAAATAAAAGCACCGTAGTTATGACGTACGTGTTTGTAAACTTATTAACACACTGCCTGCATACGTGACCGCAATTCTTAGACACCAGTAAGCACTTTTTGATCTCCCTCCCCACCCCCGTCTAGAGCCACTAAGCCTCCGAATAAAATGGGTCACGCGCCGAAAGGGCGGTTGTGAAAGAAACACTGCCTGCTTATTCCAGGACACTAAAAACACCCATGACCCAATTCCGCCACGTTTTCCCAAGAAAAGCCTGGCTCCGACTAATGCAATCAACCACTCATTGGAGCGATTCAACGCAAATTGTTGATTACCCCATTCAGAATGAAGTGAGCATCGGGCGTCTTTGTGCTTGGAGTACAGAGGGAGTGTTGATGAGGAATAGGTGACAATTCAAAACTTTTGCTAAAGAATTAACCGAAACATGTTCTGTAATGGAGTTTATCATTAAGAGCGAACAAAAGATGGTAAATGAGTGAAACTATTACGACGAAAGGTAATTAAAAAAAAACTAAGGGGCGCTCTGTAAATCACTTTATTTTTAGATATTTCGACGGCTCCTACGTATAATATCGTAACCCACAAAATTCAATTTTACGGGAGAAGGATTTGAACATATTTTCGTCCGGTATAAATCTAAATATTGCCCAATTTTTTTGAAATTTCGTTTCAATATTTTACTTTATACTGTAGTTTCATAAATGATCACAAAAAAGTCGAAATTATTAAAGGTTTTTGTAGAAATGCACATACGATATTATACTTCGGAAAAGACGCGGCGCAAAATATCGTATAAATGACTTACAACATTTAACTACGGAAAAGACGCGACGTAAAATAACGTAAGAGTTATATACGATAATTTTCTTATGTTATTTTCTCACGCATATTATCGTAAGTGTTACATACGATAATTTTCTTATGTTATTTTCTCACGCATATTATCGTAAGTGTTACATACGATAATTATCTTATGTTATTTTCCAACGTTTGTTATCGTAAGTGTTACATACGATAAAATTATCTTATGTTATTTTCCAACGCAAATTATCGTAAGTGTTACATACGATAGTATACTTCGTAAAATATATGTGATTGTTTGAGATACGATAAAATACGTCCGAAAAAAATGTTATTTATTGCAAAATATTTTTTTTTCTTTCTTGGAAATAAAGATATAATTAAATATATATGAAATATACAAAAAACTAAAAATCGTCGATTTGTGGGTTACGATATTATACGTAGGAGCCGTCGATTTGTCGGGTAAGTGTGTGTTTAGAGAGGATTCCCACCCGTTCAGAATCTTTTCGTGTTAGCATAAGGCGTGTGTTCAGTGAGTGTCGCGTTTGTAATGAGTATGAGATGAGTGCCGCAGAGACAGATGTTGACAAATATGTATAAGTTGCATATGATACTCACCGTTAAGTTTTGTTACTTATTGTGACAATTTACAGATGGTGTTGCGTACAGGAATATCACTTGCGTTTGCTACGGCGGCCGGACCGGTTTAACCGCATCGAGCTCTGATTGGTGTATGTAGGCTTGATGTGTACGGCTAGACTCGCGTCGGCTCCTGATCGCCACAAATGTTTACCTGCTTCGATACCACTACACCTGCGTCAGGACGGACGCACAATTTATTTAAATAAATTTGTTTAGAATTCAAATTTAAAATGGGATATGGCCTTATTTTTGGTGAGGTGCATTTCAGCAGGGATATAACGTAATGACGAATAATTTAAAATATGTTTTACTTTACTTTGTAATACACACACAATATGAGCTATTAAATTACAACTATAGTTTCGAGAGGAGCAGTCCCTCTCATCATCAGGTATAGATAATAACTATCGATAATAAATAATAAATATAAGTTATCAGTTATTATCTATACCTGATGATGAGAGGGACTACTCCTCTCGAAACTATAGTTGTAATTTAATAGCTCATATTGTGTGTGTATTACAAAGTAAAGTAAAACATATTTTAAATTATAATGTTGCACCACGAAGTATCTGCCAAATCTTTCAATGATATTAATGACGAATATATTACATTAAATAATGGGTAATTCATTCAATTTAGTCTAAAGTTAAATTTATAACTATATTAGACAATTAAATTTTCAATATTTTTAAATTATAAGCTTACATATGTAACCTAAGGCCTTTATTCGCCGTAATAGAATATTCCAGACATAGGCTAATTTTATTCACGCCGAATCGATTGTCTGTTTTTTTTTTCGCTTTTATGGTCAATTTTACTGGTTCACAGTTCGCTTTCTATGGTCTTCGCAGCAGTCACAACAAAAACAATTCTAAGCGTGTTTTTTTTAAATGTCACATCAATATTCCTACTATTTACAAATATTCTTACTATTTTCTTACCACTAGACAACTACGTGAGAGTCTTAACAAGACAACTCGTAACATGGCGCCTCTGTATCTTCAGGAACTCCGTATTCCTGACAACATAAATGAAAAATGTCAAACTCTCAGGTCAGCGTCTACTTCAGCGGTAGGAAGGGTTGTGGAACCGGCAAGTCGTTCCAGAAAACTAGGTTCAGCGAACTGGCATTTGCGGTGGAGGGCCCCAAAGCGTGGAACTCTTTGCCCTCCCTGATAAGGAATACGGATTCAGAGACTTTATTTAAGAAAAGACTTTAAACGCACCTATTTACAAAATTTTTCCCAGCACATTTTTCATATTCATTGCTTTCTTTTATTATTCTATGCTTGTTTGTAATTTTTTTTGTGTGTAAAGCGCCCTGGAAGTGAAATGTTCACAGAAATGACGCTATATGAATAATCCCATATTATTAACTATCAGACAAACAAGGTATTCATTGCTTGTCTCGGAATTGTTTCTATCTAAGGTCGACCTCCAGTACCTACTAGTTGAAATCTAATTATTTTACTAACCAAAAATATTTCAATATTTCAGGATTCTAATTCTGCAAATTCTAGTTCGTTGTTGTGCAATTGTAACCCACCGTGAATGTTTCATTGACGAATAAAATAATACGCTTTGAAAAAAAAATTCAGTGTGCACATCCCTTTAGAAAAGAAGGCAATAAATTTCTTCCTTAACTTTTTCTCCCGAAAATTTTCTGGAATTATTTGTCACTTGTTATTTGCTCTTCCTCCCAATCTCTATTTTTCTTGAATGTTCCCTTTTCCTCCACTTCTTGGCCCATCATCCGCCGCTCTTTAAATATTTATCTGTCGCGCGGGATCAGTTTTCTTTGTTATGCAAATATTTTCGGTTTTTTGGAGATTATTGAGGAATGGGAAATAAAGGGAAGTGTACCCTAACACGTTCAATAAATTTCTAAAATTTATTTCCGTAAATGTTACGCAAAATTTAATACTTTAAATAAAGTTTTAATTATTTGAAATAGTTTTTTATGTTTGTAGAGTTAACTTATAATCAGCATTTAAATTTTGCATGATTTTAATCGAGGGCTTAGTTCAGATGTTATATACTTTAAAATGATATATACCAGACGCGTGCAGTCGTGACATTGAAACATGACTTTTTTTAAACGTATATTTTGGAAAAAAATAGAAATCAAATATTTATGCTACAGATTACATATTGTGATATATCAAAATACAATATATTCACATCTCTATTTAAAAAAAAAAAAAAAGAATGCTATAACAATTGTGATAGAAATATTACGAAATATATGTTGTGTTCCGATTTTTTCCAAACAATTGGTTATGTAAAAGTCATGCTGCGATGTTCCCACTGCACGCCCCTGATATATAGAATACATATAAAAAATATGTTTGAATATTAAAATTAATTAGCCGTCCATGCCTGGCGTTGCCTGGGTTACAAATTTAGTTAAAAATTAGTTTGTTGGGGGGCGGGCTACAATTTTTTTTGCAAAGTGTGGTATGGAGTTACTATTTTGTTCAGGGTTGAAAAATGCAACGGAAAAATTTTGTTTTATTTTAATCGACTTGTTACTTTTTGATTAATCGTAACAAATGAATTTAAACCTAAATTAACTTGGTACACAAATTTACCACAGCAAGTTTTTTTATATTTTTATGTTTTCAACAATACCAAACTTTTTTGGAAGCCACTGACTCTTTCTGCAGGGTCTTAAAGATTAATAATTATGTCAAATCTGTCCTACTGTGAGATTTGCATACAGAATATATTGGTGGGAGAGGGTGAGATAAAAAAGGAGAGGAGAGATGGCATCTACGTTTGTATACTTATTTTTAGGAGCCTACCTAAAAATAAGTGTACAAAATTTTGGTCAGATCTATCAAACGGTGTATATAACGAGAACAGACAGACAGACGTTGAATTTTATTTATACAGACTAGTTGTATACCCATGAAAAATCACGAGAAATAATAATAACGATTTGACTTGCGTGACCGCAAACATATGCTGCGCACTGATTGAGACACACTCTAATTATCTAAAATATACGGACTTTACGACAAACAAAGAAATAACTACGTTCGATAATCAAATTAATTAAATGAATAACCCATTATTCAACACACTCCACGTTTCAATATCTCCATCTCGTTCTCCGCCCCACAACGAATGAGACCGCGCCCCCACCCGACAGTTGAATCCTTTACATATATAATTTATGAATATTAGTTATTGTAGGTCCATAAAGACGAAGAAACAGTGATATCGAAACCGATTGACCTTAAACATAATCACTGTAGCGTATAATATAATAAATGCGAATAAAGAATTATAGGATGTATCAAAATGGCTTCAATTCAATAATCTAAAATATTTCAAAAACAAAATGTATGATAACTGAAAGCAAAATACGAGCACATATCAAGTCACACTAGAAAATGAGATATTTGAAAACGTAGACAGTATAAACTACCTAGGTGTAATTATAGGTTCAAAACAAACATTTACAAAACAAAGAGAATATCGTCGCTGTATATATAATAAAGCCAATGTGCCGTTTAGTACATTCTGAGATGAACGAATAAATTTGTTAATTTGTCATATAAATAATGGAGATATACTAAAAAAAACATTGCCGCTCATCTGGAAAGTCTGCCTAGTAATTATTTAAAATATTCTTTATAAATCTAGTCTGTGCAATTATTTTTAAAAATAGTTTCATTCGTTTATCTCAGAATGTACTGAAACGGTACATAGGGTTAATTATATATACAGCGACGATATGTTGTGAAGAAAATTACAAAAAAAGTGTCTTTACTTGGAAGAATTAGAAAAATACAAGTGTATTAATCAATATTTAATACTAAGACTCTCCCGCATATTGATTATCGTTCCAGTATATTATTAAATATCAATGCGTATAATATTGAAACAGAAATAGAAGGACAAAAATAACAAAAATGTCGAAGACCTAAAATTTTAATCAGTAAATCAAAAATAAAATATAATATTTTGGTAAAAATATTTTAAGTCAGACACGGATTATTGCCCAAACACTTAGATAAAAGGATAAAACAAATAAAGATTTTCATTCATACAATACAAGAGTCGCCGACATCATAAGTCTTCAAAATAAAAAGATGAACAATTCATAAAATTGTCTAATATACTGTAACGAGGCTAAAAAAGAATCACGCACTTCTGTCAAAGTGACAGTTGTTTGAAGTTGGCACAATACTACCGAAGGATCTGGAATCACCTCCGACTTTCGAGAGACATCTCCAAAAGTCTGGAAAACGCGAGTAACTTCTCGAAAATCCTGGAAACGTCTCAAAATTTCGATTACAGCGTTGGCCAGTATAAATACGACACGCGGGAGTAACCGGGGAGTTGTTTTCCGTGCGCGTTCACAGCGATAATACAAGCGAAGGTAGCCGCGGGCGGCGGGTAGCGGAGATTCGACAGCGATTCTAGAAAGTTCTTACGTAGCGAAATAAAACCGAAGCGAAATTAATAAGTGAGGAAATTGATGGAATATTCTAGTGAACAGTGAATAAAGTGTCAAAGCGAATATAAAGTGTCTATTTACGAGTTTAAATTTGAAAAAGTTTAATTTAAGGAATAGCGTTTTATTTAATAATGATAAATGACCTTGTACGTTAGTTTAATTAATTGATCGGTATTCAATAAATCCCATTATTAAATTCCAGTGTTTTCATTAATTCATCCTGCAGCCACGACACATCACAATACTAAAGCCTTAAAATCTTCGATTGCCTTCCAAAGATTGTATGAAATACAGTATATATATATAATAATTTAAACTAAAATGTAAAAAGTTTATAATGAATGAATTTAAATGACTCTAGATTATGATATACAAAAAGTTTTAATATAAATCATGTATTAATATATAAACAGTATAAAAATTATAAATAAACAGTGAAAATAAAAATCTGTCAGCACTTTTTTTAATGGTTTCTATACTATACCCATCACCAACGCTCGGTCTATATGTGACTATCATTCATCTCTGTCTTTATAAATGTATTTATCTTTTGAGCAGCTCGTGTCAATAAAATCAATGCCGTGGAGCGGATATTAGCAATTTGTGGTATGTGTGTGTTACACATAACTAATCGAATAGAATTGTGATGAGAGAGTTTTCCTAGGGGATGTTAAATTACAGCTTATTTGTCGTAAGAATTCGTTAAGGTTTGAGAAAAAGCGTCATACGCTCTTGATTCTGTTTACCTGCGCAAATACCTACTGTGATCTTCGTACTGTTCTATTCAAAAAATATTTTCATCTTTTAGGTCATTTTTTGCAAAAGCCTTTATTTTTTATTAAATAGTACTAAGCATTATCTTGTAGCGTTTTATCTCAAATGCTTCAAGTCACCAGTTTTACCGTGATAATAAAATGATTCATTTGCCAAAATTTCGCAGATCATTTCAAATAATTTTTAATTAAGGTCTCTGGGTAATTCATATATTCTTTATTAAACGCCTTCCCGGTCGGTATCTCAAACTTACAGAAATCTTCTTCTGTCCGGCGGGCGCTTTTTCATTAATCATAATTCCCACATCGGATAAGTTTAATTTTCTTTCGCACGATTCCGAGTAGAAATATATTATTAATATCCAGGGAATATAATTGATATTATTACCACCACGCCGCTGCGAGAGTCGTAACTGCTTTATAAAATGTCTGAAAGGTTTAATCCCAAAAGCGGAATGATATTAATCTTAATCACTAATCTGCTTATGAAAAGGATGCCCGGAATATACCCCTCCAGTACTCTTTTGTGTCTCTTTTGACTATAAACCACCGTAAAAAGATATTTACAGTCATGTGTGTGTTATTACGACGGATAAGTTCATCGTCTTCATGTGGCTACATATCACTGGAGAGAGCGTTTCGCCAACGGATTTAATACCCATAACCTTATAGAAAGGGATAAACATTAACACTTTCCAGGATTGAATTGAACATGGTCAAAAGAGTTTTCTTGGCATCGTAAGGTGGCTACAATCCACTGAAGAGCGTTTCGCCACTGATATACCAGAACCTTAGAAAGGGAAAACATAACACTTTCCAGGATGAAAATGGTCAAAAGAGTATTTCTTGCATCCATGTGGCTACAATCCACTGAAGAGCGTTTCGCCACTGATATACCAGAACCTTAGAAAGGGAAAACATAACACTTTCCAGGATGAAAATGGTCAAAAGAGTATTTCTTGCATCCATGTGGCTACAATCCACTGAAGAGCGTTTCGCCACTGATATACCAGAACCTTAGAAAGGGAAAACATAACACTTTCCAGGATGAAAATGGTCAAAAGAGTATTTCTTGCATCCATAATATTTAATTCTCTTCGTACAAAAAATATTAACATACCAAGTCATACAAAGATCGCAATAAATATATAGTTTCTGCAGATATACAACACATAATATATATATATAATAATTTTGAAGTAAAATATATAATTTATTTATTTGGAAATATTAACAGATATAAGAAAAATGATTATTATATTATATATATATATATATATATATCTATATATATATATTTATAGGATTATATATATATATTATATAGATATATTTAGAATATGACAGTGTAAATATATAGTAATAAACATATTAACTTATATCTTAATATATCTCACATAGAAATAATTTTGAAATAGTACGTAGTTATAATATAATATACGAATGTTAAAAATAAAAGACATCACATACGTAGAGACTGTAGTAAGTAGAACATAATAAAGTAAATAACAATATTAAAGTATACGTATTACCTAACTTTATTTATATCTTGCAATGTACTAATGAATCAATATTCAGTTATTAATTAAGTATTAATTCAATGTTGCGTCGCAGAATTACGGTGTAATCTTAGGTGGTATAGAGACACATGATAGATGCTGATATAGTTTAAAATCTAAAATATATAAATAAAAAGCTTTTTGAAATCTTCATACAACGCAAAAATTTCTTTAAAATTTAAAAATTAGCCTCAGCCATTACGAAGATTATTTTTGATATATTTTCAATTGTTGTAAATAAATACCAAAATTATTTTTTTGATCTATTAGTTCTAGATATTCACTGTTACTGTAATAAATGGAGACATGGTCTAACCATAAAAACCGATCCCGTGGCATTAAAATTGAAAAACCGTTTAAAATTTTTGCCAATTTTTACTCCATTCAGCTTTTTAAGTAAAATAGCCACTCTGTTAGTTTTCATTTTTTTTATTCCTAGACCTATTAATTTTTAGTGTATATTATAGATATCTCACAGAGACGAAACTGTATTAATTATGGGAAAGTAGGTATAGAAGTCATTTGGGTGTAACAGGACTTATGACCTGTCTTTTTATGGTTGGCTTAAGTGATCACTTAAGCCAACCATAAAAAGACAGGTCATAAGTCCTGTTACACCCAAATGACTTCTATACCTACTTTCCCATAATTAATACAGTTTCGTCTCTGTGAGATATCTATAATATACACTAATTGATTAATAATGTCTCTGTGACATAAATCCAGCACTGTTCTGAAAGATTTGAACAAACTCAAAATATTCTATTAATTTTGTTAATTCATAATTTTTTGTAAATATTTTTAAACCTCAGAAACAATGGTAATAAAAGTAAGAAGGGGAGATGTATGCAAGCGTCATTCCTTTCACATCAGAACAAAACTATCCTTTATAGACTAAGAGCCAGCGACCATCACAGACTTACGTTATAGTATCAAACCTGAAATATTTTCTATAGATGAACACTATAAGAGGTAAGAAGTTTTGGATATTATGACATTTGAGTTCGGGGGATTTGGGCAGATAACGGGTAATACAAAAATGGAAATAAAGCAGAACCCGTGCACACCGACCTTTATATCCATTCACCCGTATTCACACACCCTCGAAAAAATGAGTACAAAAATATTCATAAAAACGTTTTGTTAATGAAATTTTCAGTTACGTAGAAACTTGTTGTAGGAATGAAAGGTCTTCCATTACAAAAGTGGACACCAGAAATAGCACATGGATAGAAATAATTATTTAATATAAGCCCTATGAATCTCGCGTGTCTTAGAAGTACGCACGCATGCACACACGAACACAATTAATCATGAATTTACAACATATTTATACACCTTTTATTTTACTTCTAACTGACCAGATAGACCAAAATTATTCTTTTACTCACTTTTTCAAAGCTTGGCAGCCAACATCCTGCATAATTGAATTTAAGACGCTGTAACCCGTCAAAAATTACGGTGCTTCTACATGCCGGTTCCTAAATAATAAGTATTTACTTATTTATAGCCGACACACATGAAATAGTAATAACAACTTTTATCAAAATATTTGAACATTTTTTATATTTCCCCTGCCGGCAGTCAATGGTACTATTTTAAACCTTGGCGATTGTGTTAAATGGAATGGTTTACGTTTTTGCGAATTCCTTTATGTACTTTATTTTTGATCGGCCACGCGGGCTCGGCGGTAGCAACATCGCTAAGTTGCGGCCGGTTCAGTTTTGCTGGCCCGGGCTTCAAGCCTCATCTCCGGCTGTTTAATTTCATTTTTTTAGTCGTGAATTCCAACGAAATTACGGAAATTATATACAGAAGTAACGGACGACGGATGAAAGGACGGACGTACGGACACCGAAATTATTATGTTTGACAAGGGTTTTGGGAAATGGGTGGCCTTTGTTTTGCATATGTTCTAAATAAGAATGATGTATGCAATTTGATCTAAAGGGTGACGGTGTTTTCAGATGTTGAAGGGATGGAGGGTAGTTTTATAATATGTAAATCGATGGATGATATTCAATATAATATGTTACTCATTTATATCGGAGAAAAGAAGGCATTTGATACAAGAAAATTAATATTTTTATCGACGAATATTCCCCAGATAGGCATCTGGCTTCATTATTCGCAGGGACCTAAAGAGCAATCTTTCAAAACTTTAACGGATAACATACAAAATAACACAATATACTTCTATATCCTGTGTATTTAGAATAGAGAGCGTTAGATAGGAGAAGCGGAAGAGTGTTTAATTTGGTTATGATCTGATTATTGTATAGAGCAGGCAGGTAAACAGTTTTATTTTATTTTATTTTTATTTTATTTATTCATGGGAAACTAACAGTACATATAAATCAGATTAAACATGATTATTGAACAGTATAGAGACCATCTTACAAGTTTCCACAGAATCAACATGTTATGTATTAACATAGTAACAATAAATTGAGTTATACAAAAAAGTGAAAGTTTTAAGTTACGGACAAACTATGGAGTCAAAGAATTAAAGGTAAAAGGGGAATAAGAAATGGATAGGAAAGGACAAATCTACTTAGTAAAAAGGAGAAGAGATAAATAGTATAGCATAAAGATATCTGATCAATACATCTGCATAGATATATATATGTATAAGAGGTCTGGACAAAAGAAAAAATGTTAATTAAAGAATGATACAAGATAAAAATTACGTATATAGAAGTTAAAGAAGGAAGTGATCAGAAACTTCTAGATATTTTAATAACAGCTTTCGAATACTTTCAAACACCGTCGAATCGGCCTGAATACCACGCAGATGGTGACGTAGTTCGAAAAGTCGGAGTCGAACTGCGTTCTGCAAGCGACATAAATAAAGCGATATTTTCAACTTATAATTTTCGGGCGCGAACATTCTAGAGAATTCTGATTTATAAAAGTGTTGTTATATAATCCAAATACAGGTGATTATGATCAATCCAAATGTTGATTACATTATGTTATTCATATGCTATCTCTCAAACATGGAAAAATTTGCTTGCATATAAAAAATAATATTTTAGCTTCATTTTACACCACAACTTTTCGATTGCTTGCATAATTGCAACAAATGGAAATATCTCGTAGAAATGAAAAACTTTCGCAGTTTACTTCCTGTTAAACTTTAATCACAATGACTGCTTCTGTAAGCTTTTCCGGAAGTTTTCCTGCAGCCTTTCCGTTTCCGAATTCACTTTAGCACAACCTTCATTTTTTACTAGCCAACTCGTAAAACAACCATGAACCTGAAACACTTTTCCTGTTTTCCGAGCTGAACAAAAAATTTTTAAACCTCGTAAAATGTTGTGGTTGCGGATATGATTTGAGACATATTATTAATGTTTATTTGAGATTTATACTAGAAATCTATAAGAAAATATGTATTCAAATTCATACCAAAGTTTAAAATGATCAAATTTCCATTTGAGTCATATTGACAATTAAATTATTATTTTTTTAATAATTTTAACAACTTGATATCATTCCAAATGGAATAAAACTAGTTTTGTATATAAATATTTTGTTCTCGTGATGCACAGATCAATACATCTCCTCCTTTTCAAGAGGAGGAACGATCCAAAATAGATGCAAATGAGTCCTAAAGGATAATTATGCAAAATTCGGTCTTGATCGACCAAAATGTGTAGATTATAAATAGGGAGATAGTTTTATATATGTTTTAATTAATGTTATGTTCTTGTTATGGTACCTGTCATAATTTTATTCGATAATTATTGATAATCAATTTCTAAGCCATATATTAATGTCAGTGATGTCACTGTGGCTTTATCTTTAGTGTTGGTCATCCTATGTGTTCAAAAATGACCTCAGTAATTCGTTTTTTTTTCAAATTGCAAAACCATCCTAGTATTGGCCTGAGACATGGCTTTGAGAAGCCAATGAGAACACTAGAAATAGTTAAACGATTTATTAATTATTTCAACAAATTCACAAAGTCACCGAACACGAATTTTATTTAAATCAACCATTAGTCTGTGAAACACTTTATTATCGCTTGCTAGAATATTCTCTTTATTTCTCCACGTAAATATTTTGCCCGATGTCTGGTTTTATCGCTGATTTTGTCGCGTCGGTTAAACGTCAAAACAGCAATGAAGCTCTGCGGCACTGGCTCCGCTTTTTATTCAAAATTCGAAACATTTTGGTTTTTTCAACCTTCGAGATTATTCTATAATTAATTTTTCGTAATTTTTCCGAATTCTGTCATTGAATAATATTATAATAAACCTTGCGTGGCTTATCTCATTATATATCGTTTTAACGTATACTTCCATTTGTCTTACCCATGCTTACTTATTTTATTTTCATTAATCTTAGTCATGCTCAAATTTCAAAATGTAAACACGGTCTGACGAACGTTGTGTGCTAGATCTGGACAGCTTTCTAAATTTTAATAAATTTTTGAGTTATAAATTACGCTCTAGGCTTCCTTTTCTTAGTTTTTTTATCAATTCGTTGTTGTACTCGCTTAATACCCGCAAACTAGGATTAAGCGGCGCAACCCTTTGGATGAGAAAGCCATTAATTGCCAAGACGTATAATAGTACACCCATCCCCCTCCCACCCTTCGCCCGGGGCCGATGCGGTGCGGGATAGAACGAGAGATTTAAGTTGATCCGATTACTCCCTAATTCAATTTCGCACAGTCCCTCGGTCGAACTTTGGGTATAATTCCGTCTTTTCTTTTACCAAGAAGTCAATGTTCTAACTTTTCCACTTCTTTCGATGATATTATTTCGTTCGAAATTAGTTTTCAATTCGAATTAATAATTCTGCGGGGTAGCTCTATCAGTTGATACGTCAAATAACTGTTTTCGAGTTTGATGTAGAAAACTATGAAGTTTGTGTTGGATTTATCAGAGGTCGTAATGACTGGCTGAAAATGAACCGTCACGTTTTCACCACTGTGCGTCACTTAATACACTTTATTTGAAAATAATTTAACCCATAAAAACAAAGTATTCATTATAATTTTTTTATACGCAAGAAAAAGACCTGTATGCAAAATTTTTCATTTGTTGTCATTCAAACTTCCTTTCTGTATAGGATGGATGCTTCTAGGAACGACTAATTTTCACATATACTGCTTTATCATAATGACGTCACCCAAGTCTGATTATTCAGGAACCTAGCTTTTCGAAGGCCATTCTAAGAATCTTGGATATTGTTTGAAAATAATTCCAGATTTGGTGTAAAATAATTCTGTTTTTCCTTGTAACTTTGCGAAAAAAAAATTAAAGCGAATTCAATTCTGAAGTGCATCACTTCGGAACGGTAATTTTCAGCGCACTCGATATCATATTAGCCGATTAAGTTGGTCAATGCGTCGCATAGTAGCATACAAAAGTATAAAAAATGGCAAAAAAACTCTAAAATGAGCACCATTCGGTGGATACGCAATTCGGAACACTAATTTCCAGTAGACGTAACGCACACAATTGCGCGCTGTTTGTAAGAATTTGTCGCACCTCGCTACGATTTTTTTTAACCGTAAAAAAATCTAAAAATGACAAAAGATGGCGCCTCTAACTATTATTCGAACGTGATACTCGATATTTGAATTACATTCAAAGTATGCAAACGGTCGCTTGCATTAACGTTACAAAGTGCTTTCTCGGATTAAAGTGAAAAAAGCTGAAACTCGACTCAATTCTGAGGAGAGATATCCCGCGACGAATGTATTTCCCAAAGACATCGACGAGCTGCGTCCGTTTGAGGAATATGAAATTTTTGGAATCAAGCTCTCGGTCGACGATTTTTTTTCGCTAAAAACGAAAATTACCACATCGATCATGCATACCTACAAAGTTGTGAAAATGCGTTGTCATCGACGTTGACTCGACGTGCAAAATTTCAGTTCGATTGGATGACGGGAGGTGTGTTAATTTTCATTTCCAATACATTTTCACCCACACGTACGTACGGCGATGAAACATAAAGAATTTAAATAAAACAATGCTATTAACAAAATGATACATTTTCACCCACACGTACGTACGGCGATGAAATATAAAGAATTTAAATAAAACAATGCTATTAACAAAATGTTACTTATGTTAGTATAAAACCACTTAGATTTTTAGTCTGCTGATTTCGAGACGTACCTGTCTCCTCGTCAGGACAACCACTACACTAGCATGTAAATTGCACTACACACAACAATTCTAGTATTATTCACGCCTTCCCAAAATATTTCCCTCATGCGTGTTAATTTAACCGAAGACTAATATGCACTAAGGTTCCTACCGAAAGAGATCAAGAATTCGAGGGGTGGGAAGAGTGAGACGGGGTGTTGTCTAAATGAGGTATTGACAAGTCATGTTTTTTATCCAGTAATGCCGAATTAAAAGAGAACTAAAGGGAATGTTTATTTGATTATTAATTAGAATAATATTGTTTTTTATGGCTTCAATATGTAATGACTGGATACAAATCAGAATTCACTAGAATGCTTGCGCCTGAAAATTTTCATTATTATAGTAGCTCACTGATCGCAGTTTTAACTTGAACTTGCTTGGTACGTGGCGTCAAGCTAGTTTGAAAGTGGACAGTAAATGAGGCTGAATAACAAATTTAGCATAGATGTCAAGCTAGTTATTTGTATAGAAATTTTCGAAATTTGGTAGTTTAGTGTTCCCTGTATTAAATTTTTAACGAAATCATTACCTATTATACTATTGAAATATTTTTTTAGTGCATCTGTATATTTTTATGAAAAAAGTGTGTGCTTACTTCGCTCATTTCACTCCTATACAACTCATTAATTGCTAAGATATGAGGGAAAAACATATAGTGGAAGAATTCAAAATATTATTCATTTAAAAAACACATTAATTGTTCTTAATGTTTTAAAACAATTACTATAACCGACATCGAAGTGTAGAGTTTTTTCTCTATTTCCGACTTATTTTTTGTAAAACGTTGTACTATTACTATAGTGACTTATATGGAATATTTACTACTTAATACAAGTCAAATAAAATGATAAAAAGTTTTCAAAAAATATTTGTAATGTTTTAATCATTCTATTTGACTTGTATGAAAGTGAATGAATTTTAAATACTCCATATACATAAGTGGCTTCAGTGATTGTCCAAAGTTTTACAAAAAATAAATCAGAAAAAATGTAAAATAAGACAATGTTTGATGTCTCTTATATCCGTAACTGTCGACATTTTATCCAAAGTGTTAAGAATATTTTCTATTCAAAATTTAATGAAGAAGACTTTCTCAAAGTTTTTGTAACTAGCTACGAGACAAACTACCTATATTTTGTTTCTATACATGTTTCTAGATAATTCGTTTTATCTAACTAACTAAATATAATTATTTAATTGTCTGTCCGTCTGTTCGTCCATCTGTTCGTTCGTCCGTCTGACTGTCTGTCTGTCCCCGTAAGTTCGTGTAACTTCCGTAATTTCGTTGGAATTCACGGCTAAAAAACAAATTAAATGGCCGGAGATGGGGCTTGAACCCCAAGCCAGCAAACCCGAAAGCGGTAACGGCTGCTACTGCTGCCTCTCCGCGAATTGCCAAAATGATACTATAAATATATACTTGGGCTTAGAAAAGATGCAAACCATTGTTCAGTCGTTTTTGACAGCTAGTTTGTATTGAATATCATAGAAAAACATTAAAATAAAATTTGTTTTCACATTAAAAAAAAAGTGACCCATAAAAACCAAGTATTTATTATACTCCCTTTCTTTGTAAAATATAACAACAATTAAAGACGAATTAAAATATATGACATAACACTAAACTTTTAATTTAATATATAGTATAGTATAGTATAGTAATTTAATATATTTCTAAAATGTCAGATGTTTTGAGCTTTGATAAGACACTTCATGCTTTGAAGATTAAATTCCAAAAACATTTGTCAGTCAATTTAGATTTTCTACATTCGTACTGAAGTACCTATTATGTATACCGATGGAGTAATTCAAATTTAGAAAATATTCCGCGACGTTATCGGGCCGCCGTTGCTAATCAAACTTTTCTAAGGATTCCAATTTGAAAAAAAAAAAATTCTAAAAATCCGAAATTTTATTCTAATTTTTTTTTTTTTTTTACGAAAATTTGAAAAATCTTCTTGATCGTCGCCACGAGTCTACTTGCCAAGTTTCAGCTCGATTGGATCACGGGAAAAGGGTCAAAAATCGATCCAAAGGCAAGCCGGCAAGCAAGCAGACGCCACGAGTTAATATAAAGGGAGTAAAAATACACACAATTTAGATGCGTAACTATAGGTGCCCGGACTAAAACACGGTATTTTTAAATTCATGGCGTAAAAAGCAGACAATTGCGAAGTTCTCTGAAATAATCTGCGAAGGCTGTGACGTCATCAGGTAGGCCATCTCGCCACGAAGGCGCCTGCCTGTCAATAACACCGTCGGCGTCCCGAGGGAGTCGGAAAATCGGCGTTAATTTCTACCTCTCCATAAAAAAGGCGCAACTCGTTCAAGCAACTCAATAATCTGTAATGCACCACGAATAGCCTTTTTGCGAAGTGGCGGTGCTTATTTTCGTTTTCTTTTCGGAGGAATTTTTATATACGATTTTATTATATCACGGATTGGTTACAAAGTTCGAACTGAAGATATTTATTTTTCTAATAAGCTAGCCCGTCCTATGACGGAAATCTGAGGATTTAATTTTGAATCGCTAATATCAATAGTGATGTTATGAAAACCATGGTTAATATTTTGAGTTTGTTCGAATCTTTCAGAACAGTGCTGGATTTTTGTTACAGAGACATTATTACATTGTAGATATGCCGTAAAACTACTGTGCAGTTTGGCATACCTACAATGTAATAAATATTAAAAAATTAATAAATATATATAAAAAAATAAAATTTAAAAAATCAATTAATGTATATTATAGATATTTCACAGAGACGAAACTATATTTCTTATGGGAAAGTAGGTATAGAAGTCATTTGGGTGTACATAGGACTTATGACCTATCGTATGGTTGGCTTAAGTGATCACTTTACAGACAATGTTACATTGTGTAAAGTGATCACTTAAGCCAACCATACGATAGGTCATAAGTCTTATGTACACCCAAATGACTTCTATACCTACTTTCCCATAAGAAATACAGTTTCGTCTCTGTGAGATATCTATAATACACATTAATTGACTATGATTAATGTTTTGGGCTTACTTCTTTTTTTCACAATATTAAAAAAAATCTGTCAATTCATTCAAACCATATGATGGGTATAAAAGCAAAGGCAGCAATATCAAAAAAAAAAAAACAAATTTGAGTGCAGTCACCGAGGATTACTTATTTAGAATTTATTCTATGAAATTTTCTATGTATCGACATCGAGAGCATCGAAAAAAGTTGTAAATAGTAAAGGAGATATATTATTGACTAACCTAATCTAAAAACATCTATCAAATTTATATACATATGCAAAACATGTTTCATATGTGATTTGTACCATCTGTGGTTGAAATTTTTCATCGTCATATTAAAATTATTTCAATTTTTAATTACTTTTTAAACCAGTTTTTATATGTTCGGAATATTTTAGAGTAAGTATGCTAAAAATTTTCAAGAACTGGATTTAGTCCCTAGGGGATAATAGAATTAGCTTAATATCTGAGATATCAATAATATATCTTGTTTAATTATATACCCCTGGGAATAAAATCCATTATTGTGTTCCAGAAAATTTTTGATATATTCATAATATTCAGGTGGTAACGGGTAATTGACTATCATCAATATTATTTAATATTAATATACTATAAATATAATATAATAAAAGAGCAGGCGTATGCGTCTATCGTGCTACGTTTTGTCTGGAGTTACGTATTTTACTACACACGTAACATTTTACTATTACCTACTTTTTTGCTTTTCTCTGTGGATGAAGCACTTTTTCTATTTTTTAAAAAATGCTGAACACCATAAATTATTTTTCTTTCCTTATTACGGGTAAAATTCTAGTAATCTATAACGTACATAATTAATTTAAAGTGAGATTTTCCTTCATTTTCGGTACGCCTGTGAAGACTGTTATATGTTCGGATAATGGTAAAAGTTCTATCATTTTTCTATTATATGAAGTGGGTTCTGGAACCTCCATTAATCATAGGGTTAATTGTACTCTTCCCAGGCCGGCTTAGGGCTGGTAATCTGCTTGTAGACCAGATCTCTATTCGGCTTTCGCGAGTTTTAGTATATTGCAATCTTACAACATCCAATGATACATCTCTGTAAAGAATATGCTTTTATGCCAACATAAATTTCATATCAGAAATACTTATTTACTGAAATAAAAAAAACATTTTGTTTTATAAATAAAAACTGTCCCACCCTAATAGAAAATATGATTTAATAATTTTTTTATAATTTTTTTTTTATTAGAAAAGCGAACACGGAATGCATGTCACATCAATATTCTTACTTTTCGGAAAATAAGCTGGTTTAATTAAATAAATGCTTTTGATATGAAAATTAGACTAATTGCAAGTGTCCTGGAATCATGGAACATCAGATCACTACACACCAACAAGCTATCATCATCTGCTTGATATGTCTCCCTTAAATATTACCTCTGCCATCAATCGTTTGTTTCATCGAGTTAAGGGATCTTCTTTCATCAATTTAAATCGATTGAATCTTGGTTCTCCGAGGGTTAAGTACCCAATATTTATATTGGGTACTTAACCCTAGAATAATTACCTTTTTGGTAATAGCACTGAAGATAACCATACGCCTCAGAGGCGCACAATACTCGATGCGTACTTTTGAATATTTATTTTCATTTGAGTAGATTTTTTATACTTAATAATAAAGTTTCATTCCTAATTTCTAAATTAAACAAAATTTCATTCGCTAATTTTTTATTTTTGGTAATTATAATCATTTTTTAACTTACGTCGAAAAATAACAACAAATACCAAGTCGTTGCATAAAGGCTCCTTACAAACAAAAAAAATACAAAAATTAACTCTTTTCCCTCCTTACAATTAAAACACAGTATAATCAGTCTGAAAAAAGTAAATGAGATCAAAAATTAAAACTGTCAGACATTTGTGACACACGTCATTCTTGAGGTCGCCACAAAAAGTCTTTTTGAACTTTACGCAAGTCATCTTAGATATTCTCTTTTTTTTACTCGCAGAAAAATTACAATACCGGCGGTTTTTTAGCCAGAAGTCATTCAGTATTACCTGGACTTACTTCAGCAGATTGTCAATAATATTTTCAATTTTATTTCTTACATTTCATGGCAAATTTGGGGTGTCCAGTCTTTGGTTCATCCACGGTGCAGTCAATTGATCGCTAAGTTTTTCAGTTATAAAAGGCTCTGTAAACCCAAACCACTCTCTCATTCCACAACCTACTAAACACCTTCCCCAAATATTGTTTTTATCACTATAATTCACACGAATAATTGCATTTTCTTTCGATTCGCGAAAACGCTGACACGCAATAAATATTTCGAAAATAAATTTGAAAACTTTAATGGAATGACATGAGAAACTATTTATCCCATGAATGAAACCACAATTCGTTTATTTAATATTTTATTCCAATCCATCAAAGAAATATTAATAAACTTCTACGCGTCAGACATCATTCGTCATGATCAATTTAATACGGATTTCAAATCCACGTAAAATTCGCATATATTTCGTAAAACTGGTTTCGACAGTCTATTTTAACTATTAACGTATTAAAATAAATTTGATAAAGTTAAATTACAACTAATAACGCATAACAATAAGTGTGGCAATCCGTGTTAAATTGGGAAAATTTTGGACAGAAATTTATGGACCTGTTATGGTGTTCCCGTCGATCGATCAATCAGAAATTATGAACGAAACCCACAAGCACGCGGTACAGTACAAACTGTTAATAAAAATATATAAATGGCGCATTATAAACCTATTCTCACTTACTTGCTTACCATTAATTTATTACTGAACTAGCTGTAACAATAAAAATGCCAGTACTTTTACATGCCGGTTCCCAAAGAATACGTATTTACTTATGTATAGCCCATGAAATAGTTATAATGACTTTTATAATAACATTTTTTTTAGATTTCACCTTCCGGCAGTCGATGTTACTATTCAAAAACCTGGCGATTGTGCTGGGCGGAACACGAAATGGTTCGCGTATTTGCTAAATCCTATATGTACTGTATTTTTGACCGGTTCCGCAGGCCGCGTGCTCGCTAGCCTTTTTATACCAAACATGTTGGTTTCGCGAAGCTTCGAGAACATTATATTTATTTCTAGTATTTACGAGAATGTTTCAGTCGATTATAGAGAGTTGGTATTAAAAAACAGACGGGTTTTAAAAACTGACCCGACAGAATTCCGACTCTACAGCAGACAGCAATTTAATATATATTTATATTAAAAAGTCATGTCAAATATTTGATTATGTTGCATTGTGTTTGCTCGTAGCCGAGTTCATTTAAAAATCCAAAAGGTTCAAGACAAAGGTCGCTCCTTGGGGCGCCGGAGAAGCGAGTTTCAAGGGTCACTTGCATTTTGTTCTGTATTTCTTAGTACAGTGCTATTTTTCTAGCTCTCCTGTGTTGGACTAGCACTTCATACATCCTTCGTATTTATTTTAGCTTTCGTCTTAAAGTATTTTATCTTTCAGGCTCTATCATTAATAAATGTATTTTTAAAAATTATATAATTTAATTATGTTTTTACGTGTTGTTGATAGAGGGAATTTTTATAGGGATAGCGGAAAACTTGCGGATCTATCTAAGCTACATAGGTTAGTTAACGGAACTAAGAATGGTTACAATGAATGCTTACCCAGGACCGTTTTATAAGCAAAAGCTTCTATATCGATCCCATTCATTCGCCACCAGGTTGACATTTTTAATGCTAAAGACAACCGTGCAACCCGGCGTTGCAAAGCAGAGCTGGGCCCTGACTTTCAACTTCCAAAATTTGCTCCCATTGTTCCGACAGTTCACATCTTTATTTCTTAAAAATAATAACATAGACCACATGCATATTTATGAATAGCTACAATGAGGGCAAACCCACCGCTTACTCTGTACCGTTTTATAAGCAAAAGTCCTTCTCATCCGCTGCCTGGTTGGCATTTTTAAATGCTAAAAGCAACCGGCTGCCGTCCAAAATTTGTCCCCATTTCTTTATCAAACACAGATTACTAAAATATAACTGGCTTGTTGGTCTTATGGTTAGGACTCTCGCCTCGTGATCCAAAGGTCGCGGGAACCTCACTCCAGATTATCAAATTAGTCCTATTTTCATAGCACAAGCGTTTAGCTTAGTTTGAAAATACTAAGAATATTAATGTGATACGTATTCCGTGTTCGCATCACTATTTTTAAAAAAAACATACATAGAGAAAGAAAAAATAAAACACAAAATATAATATTCACGGGTGAGGAGCAATCCAGACCAGGCAACTAAGGGGAATAAATATGAATAGCTAGCTATATAGGATAACTAAGGGAACTATCAACGATCAGTAGCATCAACTTCAACGCGCCAAATTCTCGTCTCCGGAGCCATAAATATTTTCAGCCAGATCGCCATAGAAACAACATCATTCAAAATTTTCAATTTATATAACCAGTTGTATCGTGGGGACGTGGTTGCAGGGGATGTGTTTAGCAGTTCTTTAACCTTTTAAGTATCAGAAGTTAAGGTGTAAAAAAATATTAACACACGAGTTAATGGCAGGATTGTACCAAGGAGCAACAGTACCAAAGAAAATAATTTTTAAACTATACATACATGGTACGCTGTGAGGAGGTGCTGAACAATCGAAATTTTACATTTTAATTTGAGACTAGTGAAAGGCCCCGGCTTCGTCCGGTACGTCTTATTTTTTTTAAACTTGTCATATCTTCATATATATTGTTACGTGGCGTGGCTCGCTCGAAAAAATGAAATGGCACAACTCGTAAAATAAATCTTTTATTATCACTTGTACATTATCTCTAACATTTTTTTAAAATCGCTCACAACGCAATACTCCACTATTTTTTTATTCAAACACAAAAAAGAACAACTCTCTTTTGTTTTTCTACTCGGGTAAGAACCCTTCCATTTCTTCGCTATTTATAAATCATGTTAGTTCTTATTTCAACCACTGGGCATACCGGCCCGCCGTTCTGCGCATGTGACACTTTTCTATGGAACTGTCAAATATCAACGAACAGCTCGTTACAATATTCATATATATTTCATTTAATGATTTGGTGTAAAGAACAAATTAGATCTGCGGTAAATGCTCAGGGTTTATTAGATGTTTAATTTGGTGAGGATTAATATTGAATTGGTCTAAATTGCTCGAAAGTTTACGATTATATCTTATAGCTTTACATTTGATGATATTTTATAGACAAAAATTATTGGTTTAATTTATCCTTAAAAAATAGATATATGCTACCATTGACTTTTTCATACATTTATTTTTATACAATTCTTTCCTCTCATGGATTAGGATTAAACAACGTTTTCCGTGAGAGTACTTTAGCGGCAATTTTTTTCTCGACTTCACTAATAATTCACTTATACCGTTAATGTTCAGCTCTTATATGTGCTAGGGCAATTTTAGAGAAAGGCAGACCAGAACATAATAAATCCTTTTAGTGATTCTCGAGATTAGCGCGGTCATATAGATAGAGGGACAGAACTATATTTTATACTATGTATTAATGACCGTTAGGGCGCTGTTGTAGCATATTATACCAGTAAAAGAAAAAAAAATCATTTATTAAGATTTATACGTTTTAATATATTAAAATACGTTTTTTCTGTCGTTTTATAATACAAAATAGTGATGGTTTATATTAATATTTCAATGTTAATAAAACGGCAAGAATTTTCATTCAGAATATTTTGAGTTTATCCGAACATAGTACTGGATTTTTTTCCAGGGACATCGTTAATGAAGGTATATTATAGATGTCTCGAGGAGACGGAATTATATTTTTATGTAATGCTAATAATTTGGAAGAATCTCATTACACATATAAAGGATATTGCTAAAAAACTCCAAACACAAATAGATAGACACTCATTAGTGACATCTATGGTTAATAAAAGGGAATGAAAAAGTTTCGGATGCTGGTCGCGCTTATGATTATTACAACATACATATGAAACGAGTTGTAAAACTTAAATATATACAGCTTCCAAAATTTGATAGACGTGGGTGGAAATGGTGAACGTTGCATTGTGTAAAGTGATCACTTAAGCCAGCCGCACGATAGATAGGTCGCAAGCCCTATGAACACCCAAAGACTTCCATACCTACTTTCCCATAAAAAATATAATTTTGTCTCTATGAGACATCTATAATATATCTTGGCAAGAATTTTCATGAGGTTAGATAAATGTTGTATTACGTTTAACGCAGTGGAAACATTGAACTACCATTTTAGAAAACAACAAGCTATTTTATTAAAATGCGACTGCTTTATGCAAAAATTATATGTTTTAATCAATTCCCCTACTGGTACAATCAGTCAGTAGGGTCAGTTGTCTCCCATTGAAAAAATTATATTGTTCATAGCAACGATGCAAAATATTGCCAAATAAAAATTGTTACAATCGACCCCGGTCTACCTTAACCGATAATTTTACAATCAATGACGTATTTACCATAAACATCACTACATTAAAAAAATGTCAGTGTCATCTACACAAAATTTGAATTATTATATAAAAATTACGATTAAACGAGCCGAAATCTGAGATCATTCCAGATGCTAAATCCTCCCTCAACTGAAATGCCAACCGCTGATGAATATTTTAATTAAGTTATTAAAGTGTTTCCAATCCGGAACTTGTAAATCAGGATCAGAAAACGGAAAAATAAATGTCAAATTAGAGCAGTCCCGAGACATCTGATCCCCTGCGTCTATTAAACAACATAATTGACGTCTATTTAACATCTTAAAGGAATATTATCCCTATAGAAATAACGCAATAATTAACCTTCAATCGCGTTGGGTCAATATGATCCAAAAATAATATTCGTTTTAATATTCGCACGTGCAGAAAAGTGTAATTTGGTAATGTTTTATGATTAGCGTTTATAATATACGAAGTAAACACGATTTTCTATGACCTAGAGAAAAGGACTGCTATCCCTACAGAAATAACCAAATAAGTAACCTCTAATCAGTCAAAATATATTATAGAAATTACAGAAACTACTTTTTTATATGGATATGGAAGTCATTTTGGGTATCCATAAGGCTTACAATCATGTACGTTACAATCACAATGTAACGTTTACCAATTTGACTATTCTTGTTAAAATTAAATTTTTGGTTTATTTTATATTCTTGTCTTATTTATCTGGTATATTATGACACACATTCTTGAAAAATAGAAAGAGTACAATACAAATTCTTGAGATTTATAAATTTTTAAATGTGTATTCCAATAGAAAGCATAAGTTATGATAATTTACTTAATGTACTTCATTTGACGAAATTATCATACAGAAGAGATGTCAGCGACATAGTTCTCCTATTTAAAATTATTAAAAGTAATTCAGATGGTCTCGTATAATATACCTACTGAGACAAACGAAACATCACGAAGAGTTATTTGTATAATTATGCGTTGAATTAACCGTTAACACGCAAGCATCGCCTTGGAGACAAATTTTCGGAATTCGTAGACATTTTTCGTAGTAGGAGCATAGCCGAATTAAAGAATTAGAATATATCATTAGCATTAATTACAGTTTGATTGACTCAGTTTTTACTGTTTTATATATATAGATTTATTTTAAAGACACCTGATTATTGTTCATTTCTCTTTTAAATATGTTTCGATTTTATCTTTTATATTTATTTTTTTGATTTATTTTATCTTTTTATCTTATTTATCTGGTATATTAGTTTAATTATCTTTAATTTACTCTATTATTAATTTGTTAAAGGTTTCTATTTATTACTGTTTGATTTTGTACTATTCATCATTTATATATATAATTTCTATTGTTCATTTATTTTATAATGCTAATTTTATATTGTTACATTTTATATTATTTCTATTATTATTATTTAATTATTTACTTTAAAACGTGCTATATGTTAGGTATATAAAAATCTTTGTAACTTTCTTGTACTATAAAATCCCACTAGGGCGTTGATTGATAAATAAAAAGAATAATAAAAAAAAACAAACACATAAGGTCCTGTAATTAAAAATATATTTTTAATTGGTCCTTTCGAAAAATAGACTTTTCCGTGAATTCAAAATAAGAAATGTAAATAATTTATACAAAAGAATTTGTTCACATCAAATATGTATACGGAGTAGGTACTTTAGAAGGGCTTAAGTACAAGACTAGGGACAACTAATCACATCATTACTCTTTCCAAGGGAAAACATTTTTAAAACCCCTGCCTGAATAGGTCGTTGTTACCCTACTGTATTTAATTAATTGCAATTTACGCCTGTTGACGAGAAGTTGCTATGCACGCTTGTTTTATTAATTTATGCCTGTTGATGGTCATAATAAAAAATAATATTCAGAATATTTAAAAAATTACGCAAGACAGCAAAGTAAGCAAAGCCATGTAAATAAATCATACGAGGAAGAATAAAAAATATGTGGAGTTTAAATCAAAGGCAGCAGTATTTAACTGTAACTGGTTGCGAATATTTGATACAAACCGTACGTTTTACCGAAAAACGATTCTCGACGTTTCGTTGAATTCTTATTCAACGTCATCAATAATTTACGCCCTCGAAAGCAGTAATCAGTCCGCCCTCTACCTCCGCGGTAAAGTTCGTCCTCCTGATGACGTTGAATAGAATTCAACGAAACGTCGAGAATCGTTTCTCGGAAATTATACGGTTCGTATAAAATATCCGCAACCAGCTACAGTTAAATATGTC
>JADDOH010010868.1:0-24176 GCA_016648135.1 Agrypnia vestita | reverse complement strand
AGTTAGGCAGTGAGAACAGTACCATCTAGCTTCTTGGTAGCGTTATTAACAGACATTTTTACATAGACAATTACGCATTTTTGGCTTTTCATATCTCATTATCATTTGCATAATCTTGCACCGCCACCATTACATAGAGAATCATGTATTTTGATTTTATATAATATCTCATTATTTTATACACTTCATCATTATTTGCACCATCTCGATAGTGACGGACATTGTAGAGATTAATAACAATTAATTACATCAAATTTCAGTACTAATATATCTTCACGTTCTTCTACAAGTCCATGACCATAGACACAACAGAACGCCGTCTATTCTTTGACCTCACCTTTGTGGTCCTGGCAGCTGGGCACTCCCTTATTTCTATACATTCAATATTTTGGTGTACCTTCCCTTTGTGTTAGGGGTTATTCTAATTTTAATATAATTGTCACCCACGCTGCACTTAGTAGCAAACCAGTATTAATAAAAAATGTAAAACAGTTCAAGATATCAGAAATCAAAAGATGTTGCGCGCTCGGAATCTCTCGAAATTTATCACTCGGTTATACTGAAAACAACACTACGGAACACTATGGTATCGTCTAGGACGCTCCACAAGTCTGTCGTAAAATCTCGAAAGATCGAGAAAGACATATATTCAACTATAAATACAAAGGCGTCACGCAATGCGCAGTCAGACGTTTAAGGTGTGCGACATAACCAGCCATAAAACCGTAGCGCAAATCGGTGTTGTCAGTAATTCGTTACTTTAAACCTATGCGATTTTAGCAATGGAGCGAAGCGCAGTGTGATCAGCACATGTATTCCAGCTATAATAAATAAAAGAAGTTCCTGCCGGCGGGCGAGAAGTTTTTTTTTACGTACGAATATTGAGCGGAGTTTTCTTGAAAGCGATCTAAGCAGCAAACACATCGTGAAATAGTACGAATTAAGAAACAGCGTTATAATAAGTGTTTGGAATATTCTAGAAATATTTAGTGTCTATAAATTTAAGAACTATAATATGATTTAATTCGTGTCCGATGATTTTTGGTAAATTACTTAATTAATGTTTAAATTGTTAGAATTGGCTTTCAATTCCCTGTCACAGCGACGCCCTGTGACAATACATTACAGCAGGTTAACATACGACAGAGCCAACTGGGCGCAGTAAGAAAGATGAGAAATACACTAGGAACGGTCGGAACTGCGGTGCGTCGATGTATGGGAGATAAGTACACCTGGTGGTGCTTTATCGAGGCTTTTGAACCCCGACCCTCTTAGGATAAGGGGTGGAAGAGAAGAAGAAGAATCGGAGGTTAGGAGCATTAAAACACGGTCGTTAACCTCCGCCCGCTTACGGCGCCGTGGCATTTCGTTTTTTAAATCGACATACCACAACGGTGTATTATTTTCGAGTTAAGTATCTACCCAGAGATGGCGTGCGATTGGAAACATTCGAATATGTTTGAGTTTAATGGTATTTAAATCCCTTATATTAAAGAACGCATTCTTATTGTGAAGTTGCAATTTTTTCAGAACAGATAAAGACGATACATTGGCGGAATGATACCAGGATGATGTGGTGTAATGGTAACACACTTTCCCGGAAAGACAGGCGATCTGCGTCCCTGAAATTCTAGTCCCAGTAGCGGCTAAAATATTTTTTCGTTGATTTGATTTTTTTGCATGTCATTTTAATTGATTAATAAATTTGCTTTTATATTAAGTTAATAAGAATCTTGGAAGTGAAAATTAACATATTTCCCGTCATCCAAACAAGCTGATATTTTGCACATCGACTTGATGTCGATGACTATACATTCTTACATAAATTTAGGATTACACATACACACATGCACACAAATAATGCAAATTTATCTCAGATGTTCAGGCAAGTACCTACTTTCTGGTACTATTCTAAAATTATTTAAATTTAACTTTATTTTTTTTTAAATTTAATTAAAATTATTAATTTAAATTTAATTTAATATTTCAATCATTGACACTATAGAATTTATCTCTTAATTTAAAATTGCTCTAAAACAAAAGCACGTTGTTATTTTGTAAAATGATTTTGTTTGTAATGAATTAAGTAAAAAAATTACAAAATTGTGAGTTTAGAATCTACTTATCTGTAACATATATTATGTGGGATATAAAAGCAAAAATAGTAATATAAAAAAAAATAATGCAGTCATCGAGAATTACTAATTAATAATGTACTGAATTCGAGTTTTTATAGAAAACATGATTTTGGAAGGGACAGATACTTAAAATATAGGATTCTGTATTTTTTAAATTAGTTATTTTCGGTGACTGAATTCAAAACATTTTTTAATTTTTTTTTATATTGCTGCCTTTGCTTTTATACCCTATAAATTATCTATCATTTAAATAAATAAAGATATGTATCTATAAGTTAAACCTAAAAATACATTGATATACCAAAGTATTGGAGTGCCATGAAAGTTTTGACGAGTTTCCGTGAGACCTCGCGTATAAAGAGTTTATGATGAAAATTATGTTTTTATGAAGTAATTTTTTTCACATATAAAATGGCCATCTACTAATTGGCCTATTTTTGTACACCTTGCCCTTTATCATATCTTTGTTTGTTAATTTTTATACGGTTTAATTAGCCCATGCAAGTCCATTAAGTTCCATGAATGTTCTAACACGCGAGTCGTATTCCAAACAAAGATTGTATCTCACCAAAATTTTCCGCGTCTAAACGGGATGCATACCAAATTGGACATTTCAGTGCGGACGTAGACCGAGATACTATCACTAAGATTTTTGTTCATTTAGCAATATAAAAAATAGATTTATAATAATAAATTATTTGTTTCAAGTAAACATGTTGTTTTACTACAACTTACAAATTAAATGAAAATTCATTTATTTTAAGATGGACTAAATTTGGCAACTTTGCAAAAAAACATGATTATTGTATACACATCAAAAATTTCAATTCTGAAAAAAAACTTTTATATTGTTAGTTTTTATATTTAAACAGAAACGTACTGATAACTTCTTATGACTAATGGGATCTCAAAAAATATTGTATATTATAGCATAAAAATATTGTAAAAATAATTTTAAAAACGATACAATTTTTCATTTACATTTTTTAATTTCATATATTTTGTTTTAATATTCCAGATCAACTATCCCGTTAACAAAAATTAGAGTTATTCCAAGCATAAGCCCCGTTAGTCTAGTGGTGAGGTATTTGCTTAGTAATCTAAAGGTTGGGAGTTCGAACTACGTTCCAGAATACCACCAATTGCGTCACATTTTATAGGATAAGTGTTAAGCTTGGTTTAAAAAAGTAGGAAGAATAAATATGATGTTGCACATATTCCATTTATGCATCCCTATATATAATAATATTGATTGTTCCTTTGAATTTTTTCAGTGAAACTTACATACTTTGTTTTATTTACAAGATTTTATTAGATTTACTAAATTTTATGAAATTTCCTAGATTTTAATACCGATTTCACCCCAGAATTTTGATTTTTGTGTACAATACTTTCATATTTTTTATTTATCTTTACACTGAAAAAAGATCGCAAATTATTTTTTTCCTCAAACAGTCGTACAATTCATTTTGCTTCTTAGGATATATGTTGATATCAATGAATACTCACACGAAGAATCGAAAAATATTGAACAAACAATATGGCATGTGTCATATATTTTAATATCTTTATTTGTTTATTTATTTCAATAATTAATTATTTACAAATAATTTTTTAGCTAACATACATTAAGTTCATATATTATATAAAGAAAACAGAAAAATTAATGATCAAAATAATAAACAAAAACATTACCCAGATAAATACCTCACTCAATCAATATAAATCTTTCTTATTTTTTAGAAATTCCATTAATTTTTCTTTGAGGCCATTCTTAATATTGTCTCTTATAAAATTCATGAAGGAAGCATCGTTGCGAGCTGAAAATAATCGAGTTGATCTAAAAATTCCAAATAAATCAAAATAATCTCTGTAAATATCACGGCACTAGAGTGCACCGTTCGAGAGTTTTGCTGATCAGCAAAAATAAAATTAAAAATTAAGATAATAATAAGTATTATAGTAAAATAGATATATTTTTTGCAGACGAAAAGAAATGATCCGCGCCATTGAAGAACCCTGCCTAGGGAGTTAATTTATGTTTTCTCTTAACACGCTATGATCATTTGTTTCAATTTCGTTTCAATTGAATTTTCATTTTTGGGGTAAAATTATTTACTACACTGGTCACTGCGGGGTGAAAAATACATTAGTGATAAATAATGACGCGCTGAAGAATAGAACACCCTTTTAAAATAGAGTGAAGCTTTTGAAAGAAAATTTAAAAATTTAATAAATTATATTTTGCGAACTTGCGTGTGTGTCAGGATCATAGCAAAAAGAAGTGGGGCGTTATTAAGAGAGGAGACGAAAGGTCCCCTGACGCGATAGTTGTGAAGAAAAATAATTCCCACCCGACTGGGAGAATCCTTCCGTGTTCAGTGGTGGAGTCACATTTATGAATATTTGTATAAGATAAAGCAGGACAAGTAATACTCACCGTTTGATGTTGAGGTTTGTAAGGTGAGTTTGTTAACCGGAAAATTACAGTCCTTACATTTCAATGACGACGTATTTCAGTTGCAAATCAATCACGGGGGAGGAGCAACTCGGAGATAGATGTGACGCGGCATTTTTATCATAAAATACTTGATATGATTGTATAAGTGCCAACAAAAAAAAACACCTTTTTGTACATTTTTGTTACTAATTTTAAATTTTAATTAATTTTTGTGAATACTATTGTTATTTTATTTTGAGTTATTTTTATATGTGTACTGCCATTGCGATTGTTCTTTGATTGTCTTCTTGTGTATTTTTGCGATATCATTTCACCTATAAGCACGTCTCTTGGTAACTTCTAATGATTCAATGGTGGTATGCGCCATAGGTATACAAATAAATAAATTTAAAAAAACACGTTGTGCAAGAAATATTTTTTAAATAAAACCTCCACAGGACAGTGATGTTTATATAATTAAATGATTAACTCGGTCACTTACCTACTGCATACCCATCTAGAGAGTCGCCCTTGGGTTTGGCCTGGAATCTGTACTCCCTGCCGTTGATCTCCAGGCTCCTCACGCACCCTGAAAAGCCTCCCTGCACGGGCAGCCTGCTGAGGCCGCTCATGTTGCCCGCGCCTCCCAGGAACACTGGCTCCAGGAACGTCATCCTCGAGAAAAGACCCTGAAACAAAGCGTGATGTTAAAAATCGGGAACTTTAATAAACGAATAAGAGATCGTATAAGTGGTATATTATTCGTTTATATCTAAATGCAATTTTTATAAAGAAATCACTTAGAAAAAACCTTTGTTCTTGTACAAAAGTAATAAACTGAACATTATTTACAATATTTAAGAAAATATAAGCATTAATCGACAGGCCGCGGCCAAAAAAATCGTTTTTTAGTGTCCTAGGCGGCGCAAAGTTTTAATGAATATTTATATGTACGCATAATATGTCTTTTAATACGTATAAAGTATACTTCATTATCTAGAAACGCCGCTGCCGACGACATTCTGTTTTATAATTACGTCATTTATTGGCACATTTCATACTTTGAAATTTTTATTGTTAAATAATTTTTAAGGTATTTTTATTAAAAAATCTAAACTTTTGTTTCGTAAGTAAAGCCTCACAATACGGGTATAAATAGAGTATACTGTTAAAAATCTTTTTTTTTTTAAATTAAAAAGCATTTTAAAATCAACAAAAAACATATATATATTTTTTAATTTAAAGCATTTTAACTTTATTAATATATAATATTTCTGAATTTCCTTTAAAAAACATATTATGCGTACATATAAATATTCATTAAAACTTTGCGCCGACTAGGACACTAAAAACGATTTTTTTGGCCACGACCTGACGATTAATGCTTATATTTTCTTAATTACTGTAAATAATGTTCAGTTTATTACTTTTATATAATAACAAAGATTCCTTCGAAGTTATTGCCTTAAAAAAATGCAGTCTAGAGTATACATTCTGATAAAAATGAATAATAAAACCACACATTTTCGTAAAAAAAAACCGTCGAAATATGCATTTGCAGTGAATTTGCCGCCTTAATAATGTCACCACAAACTCATTTTGCTCTTTTGAGCAATTTTTTTATTTTATTTATAAGAGTCGATAAGAGCGACCATTAATAGCTTTGTTTCCCCCCTGTACCGTCCATTTCTCCGAGGGATATTGGTTACCAGCTGCGTCTTTGTAAAACTGCTAGAAACGTGTTACATTTCACGTCCTCTGGATATTTGTCAGTGTGATATATTATCTTCAAATGCCTTTTCCCAAACTCATTCCTTTGTCGTTATATATTATTTTCTATTTTTCTTTATGTGTTTGTATCTTATTTATTTATTTTCAATATTAATTTAGTTCCATGTTATTGTTGTATGGCCTAATACATTTTATACCAAAACATATCGTAGTTTATAAACATAAGTCACTTGAAGTTTTTAAATTCAAATTTTAAATAGTATTAATATTTAAAACATTAACTTAGTGGTCAGACATTTAAAGAAAATGTTATTTATGTTAGTA
Source organism: Agrypnia vestita (assembly GCA_016648135.1). Taxonomy (NCBI): domain Eukaryota; kingdom Metazoa; phylum Arthropoda; class Insecta; order Trichoptera; family Phryganeidae; genus Agrypnia; species Agrypnia vestita. Next base: position 17,543 of record JADDOH010010868.1, on the reverse strand, counting down.
TATAACCACTAAAATATACTATTTGACTACCGGTTTCGAGAAGTAACCCGTCTCTTTGTCAGGACAACAACTACACTAGCATGTAAATGGTGCATGTTGGCCTTTAGTTAGAGTAACACGCATGTGAAAAGTATTTTGTGAAGCTGTTGATATGTAAATTATACTATGGTTATGGTGTGTAGTGACATTTAGAGGCTAGTGTAGTGGTTGTCCTGACGAAGAGACGGGTTGCGTCTCGAAACCGGTAGGCAACAATGTAATTTTTGGTGGTTATATACCAGAACATCAAAAATATTTTGTTTATTTTTAAAATTTAAGTGATCACTTTACACAACCTTACCCATGATCGAATACACATCAATAGAATTTGGAATTTTATATACATATATGGTAGTAATATAACTCGCTTATTTTATTTAAAACAACTACGCTGGTACGCAACACCATTTACGGTTGAATTATTTTTGTCATTCTCACGAAACAGTATAAAGATGTCGCTGAATTCTTCTTCTTCAATGGCTCTACAGCTCATATCGATTCTTGACCTCCATCAGCCTTCACCTCCTACTCTTCCTGTCTCCCACCGTGATCTTCCAGTCTGTACTGCCGCTAAATTAATTTATGTAAATTATTGACAAACATAGATGGCGATAGCGTAGTTTTATTAAATAAAGTAAGCAAGATACATAATGTATGCAAATTTCCAAATTTTATAAATGTGTGGTCGATTATGGGTGGAATCGGTGAACGTTACACAGTGTAAAGTGATCACCAGCCTTACGACAGGTCGTAAGCTCTTCGGATGCCCATATAAATAGCTTCGTCTCTGTGAAACATTATAATTTATCTTGATTAAATAAACGATTCGATATATAATTCGAATACAAATGAGACAGAAATAATATAGACATAATTAATTACTCCGAAATACAATATGAAGATACGTGTTCTCTTTTATTTTTGCGCCTAAAGCAAGGTTTTTAAAACTTTTTAATGGATACCCAAACCTCAAAGGCAACGTCGCATAGAGGGGTGATTTTTAATTAAAATGTTGGGTTTTGTATTCGCCTTTTCACATTTATACAGATTTTCAGTCCTAATCGCAATAATTACTTCAATAGTACATCAAATGAATCCTGGAAATTAAAAACGAAATATGTTCAGAGTTAATTTAATCATTTTCTCAAATTAAACACAGTCATATGTCGTATGCCAGTTTTCTGGGTTCAACTATGGTTATCATCGTCGCACACTTGTGGTGATTTATTGCCTTCCCTAGTAGTATTTTTTTAAGAATCCAAAAAAAAGATACATTTTAAATAAATTAAAAGTTTTTAAAATCATAATGCAAAGTCTAAAACTGTTATTACTCCCTTTATATTAACTCGTGGCGTCTGCTTGCTTGCTTGTCGGCTTGCCGTCAAAAAAAAACTTTGGATCGATTTTTGACCCTTTTCCCGTGATCCAATCGAGCTGAAACTTGGCAAGTAGGCTCGTGACGACGATCAAGAAGATCTATCAAATTTTCGTTAAAAAAATTTAATAATTATAGTATAATTTCGGATTTTTAGAAATTTTATTGGTCTTAAAGTTTGATTAGCAACGGCGGCCCGATAACGTCGTGAAATATTTTCTAAATTTGAATTACTCCGTTGGTATACATAATAGGTACTTCACTACGAATGTCGAAAATCTAAATTGACTGACAAATGTTTTTAGAATTTTAATCTTCAAAGCATGAAATCGTGACATCTCAAAACATCTGACATTTTAGAAATATATTAAATTACTATAAGTTTAGTATGATGTTATAAGTTTTAATTCATCTTTAATTGTTGTTATATTTTACAAAGAAAAGGAGTATAATAAAAACTTGGTTTTTATGGGTTACTTTTTATATCGATGATTTCCATTTTAATAAATATTAATTACTGGTGAAATATAGACTTAAATGAACTCGGGTATGAAAAATTTGAAGACAATGAATCAATCAAGGTCTTCAAGAAGATTGACATTCAAAGCAAATTGTAATGAAGCCTAAACAGCTGCAAAAACATTAAATTCTGGGATAGTAAATATGAAGTTATGAAAAACAAAATGGGAAAAATAATAATATTATTCTTTCCAAACGATATGCTGTTAATGAAAAAAGGAAATCTGATGGTTGAAATATGATAGTGAAACCACGGTTGAAGAAATGCCAAAGAACCTAAAATGTCGAACAAAAACATGATGCTTTCAAAAAATCTACCAGCACCGTAATCCTAGTCTTTAGACAGGCTCAGCACCGGCATTAAGGTGCCAAAAGATCCCGAGAACCGGGATTTCGGGAATAAAAGCACTAATACGAACCCGAATTCTTACTAATCCGCGATCACCAATTTTAATATTTTTTCGAAAGAAATGTTTATAACTGAGTCACTTATTTTTTTAAACGATAAATATTGTAACGAGATGTTTGAAAAAAATTTACGCATTGCCGGAACCTCTGGTAATGTCACTTGGAACAACACTACGGAAAAATCGAGAACAGTCTGAAATCTATAATTATCTACAACCTTCGCAAAACGTCTACAAACGCCTGGAAAAGCCTAGAAGCGATCTTTTCCTTAACACTAGAATAATCTAATATGTTCGATAATCCAGTTTTTGGGTATATATACGGAACTTAGCCGCGGCGCAAGTACAGTTGTCGTGTTTGACAGTCTATCCGTGCGGTTCGGCGGATTCGGCGGTTCGGAATTGAAGTGATAAATAAAGCGAAATAATTGAGCGAAGTACTTTATTGGCGAAATAAATAAGAGCGATTTTTATGTTCGAGAATTGAATATTCTACGAGCGATAAATACGCGTTACCCAGCGATAATGAAGTATCCATAAACGAGTGATATATTTCGAAATAGTGTAGATTCAAGAATGGCCTTAAGTTTAATTAGTATTAATTGACTTTGTACATTGAATAATTAATTAATCAATAATTAATTTCTAACGTTTTCAATCATTCCTCCCTAGCCGTGACACGTGACAATATGATTACTTTTATTATTAAATTTTCACAGTAGATTTATTATTGTTATTGAATATTTTATTTTTATAGGTATTTTAGTATGTTTCACTAAATAAAACTGTAGTTATACTATTCATTGTCAGAGATTAAACTAATCACTGCACACGTCCAAATTACTTTCAGAAGTTCGGGTAATAAAATAAATTTGTTCCCAGTACAGCAAACAATAATACGGCATATTGGATTTGCAGGCGTGCTATTAATGGGGATATTAAACAAATGGCTTATATTAGCTTCAAGAACAGCAGTAATTAGTTAGGGAAAAGTCAACGCGAACTATTTGTCTAACTTTGCTAAATCGGATAGTTAACTAGTTTATAGAACCAGCACGCAATCATAACATTTGGCACGCTACCTGTAATATAGAGAATTCGTATACAGTGTTAACAGACTCTCAATATTCATGATTAATTTGTTTCCGAAGAAAATATGTATATCAAAAAGGACGAATATCGAATAAATTTTTCCCACAGGAACTAACTTTAATCCGTTCCCAGCCCTGGATTTTAACTTGGTAACCATTCTTTGATAAAAAAAATCTATTCTAAAGTCGATCATCAAATTCATCGCAAATATATTGTAGTTGCATTTTAACTACTAGTTACCAATGCTTTATCATTATGACAGATTTACTCGTCATGACACATAACATAGCGATCATATTCCTTGATAAAATTTATAAATATATAAGATATATAAACTGTACATAAACATTAACAAATGCCAAATATTTAGATTTCACAGGATTAAAAAATCTATCATATACGAATACTCCATTGACAACAATCGACTCAAATCTGTATCGGAAATTAATGACTGCGGTATATTATTTGATGAAAAACTGTCATTTACACAACATACCAACCCTAAAATGATTTTAAAATAGATAAATGAATACCGCTATATATACAAGCTATTTATGTACTACTGTATGTAAATATATATACTACTCTGTCCCAAAAGTACCCGGAAATGTTCACTTGAAACTCCCACGCCAGAGATATTTAAAAAATTATTTTTGCTTTAGGTTGGCATAACTGTTATTGACATTTGGTAAAAAAAATAACCTAACTTCTGTCGAGTATTTTTGTGAGTACCTTATTAATATTTGTGTCAAACAATTTTGGTGGTCGTGTCGTCTGTTATTATGGCTGAATTTGATGAGCAACAATCGTGCGTTAAATTATGTTGCAAGTAAAATTTTTTATGTCGAAATGTTTAGAATGTTGCAAAAGGCATTCACAAATAATTGTATGTCCAAACGCAGGCATACGAATGGTATAAATCATTCAAAGAAGGGCGTACAATAGTTAAAGATTTTCCACAAATATAAAATATAAATGACAACATTTTCCACCACAGGTGTCGGTAGTAAAAATACAATACAAATTCCAAAATGTTGATAGTTGTTTTGATAGCAGTCGATCATGGGTGAAATTGGTGAACGTTACATTGTATACAGTGATCACTTAACGATACGTCGTAAGCCCTATAGACACGTGAAAAAGACTTCCATACCTACATTTCCATACAAAAATATAGCTTCGTCTCTTTGAGACATCTATAATATATCTTGATTAATTTTAAATTGCGTTTTTTTTTCATTTAAAGAATACTTAGATTTGCTAGGCTTGGTAGGCCAGTGGAGGCCAAACGACAACGGAGGGGTTAACGACAATGCGAACAATGGTTGTGGCTGCGGAAAACCTATTGCTCGCTCACAAATTCAAGAGATCTTCCTCCACGCAAGATTTACGACACTAGCTCTGGAAAAAGTGGATAAAATGAAGGAACTATGCCCTATTGAATTTCCCACACAGGTTTCTTGGTCTAGCTGTTTAAATTTCCAAGTCTAGGTTTCGCCTTTGTTCGAAAATTCTCGAAGTTCTAGCTTTGTCGTTAATTTATGAAACTTCTACCTCTAGTGTGGGAGCTTTCTCTTAGACGTAATTTCTAAGGTAATACAAATAATACATAGGCACGCATTTTTCATTAATGTCTGATACGGAAGGTTTAGAAGACTTTAGCATTTTTTCAACAACCAAAAATCATTAGAAAAGAAAAATATAAATGAACTTTTGGTTAACTAATTGATATTTCACCGTTTTCAGTCATGATTTCTTCATATACTTAACGTATTCATAGATCGTAAAAGAAATTTAATATTCAGGAGTCAGAATGGATTAAAAAATTGGATTTTTTGCATGTTTTTAACTAACTAGCTCTCTTTGTTTCGTTGATGAGAGTTGTTATAAATATTCTTAATACTTAGACGAGATTAATAAAATGTTATAATTAATATGTGTAATCAAAGTTTGTCATGTATTAATTATTTATTGAATAAATCGAATTGATATTATTAATATTTAAAGCATTAACTTTGTGGTTAGACATAATGTAGTACTAGTGTAGTGTTGGTCCTGACGAAGAGACGAGTACGTCTCGAAACCGGTAGACCGTAAATCTAGTAGTGGTTTTTACTAAGTTTACTTACATTCTACTAAGTTTACTAACATTCTGTTAAATCGAATTGGATTGAATTGAACCTGTCGCAAATGGCAGTGATGTAACGTGGCTTCGCAATGCAAGTTACGACCCTGTATATTACGTTTATATATTTTAAAAAAACACAGGTATGCGAAAAAACTAGCCATGACAAAAAATCTTTACTATTTACGAGCAGTAATTTAGACATAGATTTATTGTTTATTACTGACATGATATAACATAACTGATAATTTCAAAATGTATTTTAATGAAGTCTTCTTATTTTCTTTTAAATGTAACAAGCGGTACTGACGGTTATTATAAACTATTATAATAACTGTCGGTACGGAACTGTATTAATAAAATATTTATTATAATTTTACATAAAAAAATGTAAAATTCCTTCCAAATATTTTAAGGTTCGCTAAATACAGAAACGTGTTTTAAAACATTTTATCTTAAGATTAAATTTGATTCTTTGGAAGTGTCTAAACAAGGCTCCAATTAATTTAAATATCATCCTTCTGATATTGAATACCCCTGAAGGCTCGCATTTAATTTACCCGTGTATAAAATAATTTATAAAATAGGTATCCTTATCTTGGCTCATTCATGAATTTTAAGATGAAACAAGGCCACGTTCCTTTGACCATGGTTAATGAAATTCTTGGTATCCATATCATTGAACCCAGTGATGACCCAACGGAAAACCTTTAATTAGAATTAGAATTTTTCTACAAGGTCAAATTAAATTATTGAAACCTTGCAAACATGTTCCCTTTTATTATGTATTAAAGCTAATAAACTTTCAATATATTTACTATCATGATATAAGATGAAAAATAGAAATATTAAAACAAAAGTGTAATCTTTGAAGACGTTTATATCCACTAATATTGATTCAGTGAACCCTCAATATTCGTCATTTATCCATTAAAGAGGAAACAAATAAAAAATAAATATCAAACAATTTTTTTCCAGATGAGATAACTAAAAATTGTTTGGTCCGTTCCCAGCCCTAAATTTTACGTATCGTCTTCTTTTTTAGTGGATTTACAGCTTGTATAGCCTTGACCTCCATCAGTTTTCGCCTTGGTTTCACAATCTTGAGGAGAGGTGGTTGGCCTCTTACTCAACCCACCACTGGAGGTTAAGGGTTTTTCTGTAGAGGTTTTCCTTCCCTTAGCTGGTGGTTTACGGTTTTGTGGTGTCGGACACTCGCCATTCATCCTCTCCCTACCTGGCATGGTACTGATATTACTGTCAGTGGTTACATTGCCCGGGGCTCACTGGGCCTAAGAGACCACTTGTCGATGCAAGGGATTAGGACAATTGGCAGTGTTGCTGATGGAATTCACCTGTGTTGTTACGCGACATTTTAAAGGCAAATATTTTCCAGCAAAATATGCACCACCGCGACCCTAATAAACTTTTATCTATTCCTATCTATTCTTTAACACAAAAAAAATCTTTCGAAAATTGAACTCGATAATCATCGCATATACTTTTTAACTAGTTACCTATCAACCGCTGCTTATAAAGGTGATCGCCAGTAATGTGATCAAAATTCACCACTTTTTCTTGTATCTTCTCTTACATTTTGTATCAAATTTTTGTGTAGAAAGACATCAAATTAAAATTTGATCTCCAGGTTTTATATATTTTAAATACAAATATCTTCCTCAAATGACACAAAATAAGATATATTATTAATTACAGATTTTTATAGACCGCATTCAAAATAATGTGTGTAAAAAATATGTGTGTTGTTACGATGCAAAAAATTAATACAAAATAAGTTTTTCTAGTAAATAAGTAACCTTTTCTAAACTAAAAAATATATATTTATGTGGAATATCATATTGAGGCTTGTAATACGGGCTTGGCAGGCAACTTTTCCCCGCATTCTTCTTACCGGACAAAGCTAGAGAATGGTCTTTTGATTGTGGTCGACCTATAATTAAACACAAAATCAACAATGTTTTAAAAATGAAGAAAACTTCTCCACTTTTATAGACTTTTGACATGTCCTTTTTTGATAATATAACAAAGTAAAGGAATATCTTATATTTAATTTAATTATTGCAAAACTCTAAATCTCGATTAATGTTGCTGATTTGAGCTTCATAATTAAGACATAATACGCAGTGCCTTGATTAAATAGCTGAAACAAAGAATTTAGAATTTTCTGATGAACGTGGGCGAATATTGAGGGTTTACTGTATAAGAACATTCTCGACTCATAATTTAGACAGAAATCTACTAGTTAAGGATTAACTCTGTTGCACTCTAAATAATATTGCTGAAAGTGCAACATTTTAATTTAATGTATATTTTTTATTTAAATTTTGTACTTTTTGATATATTTGATTTATTTTATATTCAGGTATAGTAAATAAATGTAGTAATAAGTAATCTCAATTAAAATAATTTCGTTGTTTGTCCGTCCGTCCGTCCGCGTAACTTCGTGTAATTATTTTTCTAAAATTTTATGTTACAAAATTATTTATTTTACGATTTTAACGAATTTTTTTTATAAAATAAATAATAGAAGTGTAATAGAGCTTAAATTAAAATTATATTTGAAATTACGATAAGGATGGTCAATAACTCTTCTTCCATTGCCAAATAGTTAAATAGTAGATACAAATAGTATCCTAATTATAATAATTTCGTTGTCATTATATAATAATTTATTTGTTTTCTTTTTTTTTGTTTCTTTTTCCCCTTTTTTTCTTTATTTTTATTTTTCTTTTTTTCTTATCTTTTTCTTTTAATTTTTTTTATATAAATCAATACATACTTATTTCTTAGGAACCGACACGCAAAGGTACCATCATTTTTGACGGGTGACTGCTGGTTATTGAAATAAAAGCGTAGTATTGTATCAAATATTCATCTGCGTAATGTTTCAAGATTTGATTTAATCCGGATTTTTTTCTCTCAGCACCCACCAACGTGGTGACGCATATCTATCATTATGGCTTTTTTGTGAGATGACGGATGGTCCTCTCAATCATCATCCAAGCTCACGCTCCAGGGAATATAATAAAGTGACGGCGGAATAACGGTATATTCCCGAATAAATCGCCGGAAACTATTACAGAGAAATCTGACATTTGCCACTTACGTGTGTTTCGTGGGGGAAGACATGTGTTAGTGTGGTCCAGCGTCAACAGGTGTGCTGTAAGCTAGACGCAATATTAATTATTGCGATAAAAATATGCCCCCATAAACAAACTTCCGTAACGGTGTGCGATAACACAGTTACCGCTAGGGCATGCGGTAACCATTTTTTTTTACCAGTGCACCGATAAATATTGGTAAATTCTACTTCCGAACTACCAGCAAATTAATTTCTTAATATTTTAATAAATAAGAAAAATAATTTTATTTTTTAATGTTATCAGACTCCTGTCTATGACACCGTCTATCTTTTTATGGCTTTCGCCTCACAGTATCAAATTTTTCGTATAAGCTGGTCTAGTATACTGAATTCATTCATAATTCTCCACAAAATTTCTCTATGGAGGCTATCATCACAGTATACTAAGAACAGTAATACGTCTTCATACAAACTGGCCGCTACACATTAGAATGTGTGCGTGCGTGCTCGGCGCCGTGTACGCACGCACTGTGACGCATACATTGACATAGAATATGGGGGCACAAGGCGGCGGCAGTAAGGGCCGTGCCTTCCGTGCCATTCGCGCTCGCAGCCGCCGCTTTAGAAGAAAATGCGCTTCCTGAAAAAAATGCCTTTTTTTATGTTTGTGGTGCTTTACTAAAAAGGTGTGTTGATTATCACAAAGACTGTGAGTTTTTAAAAGTCTACGTTAATGTTAATCAACGTTCTTGCCATTTAAGTGCAGAAACTAGGTATACTAATTACAGAAATTTTCGGATTTCGTGTCTACCTTATGCGTCGGAATCTCAGACGCTACGAGTTAAAGAAAGGGAGTAAAAATTAAGTGACAACCCAAGCCGCAATGCAAGAGTAGGCTAATAACTCGCCGACAGGCCGGAGATAAACTATTTTTCTGGGTATACTGTGCTATCATATGCTAATCAAAAGTCGATTAAGAGACTTCAGTCATTCTGGCAATACTATACGTGTATTCTAAGGTATTTTCCGTTAACTAAAGATCTGGTAATGGCTAGTATATATGAATTAAAATGAATATAATCAAATTAATAATAATAAGAATACACGCTTAGTTTTAAACATCCTGGGATAATTCGATGCTAATTTTCATTTCACTCATAAACAGAGCAACACCATCCTTAACATCGGAATGACGTTGCATTTTTGTTTTCTCTTTCCGAAGTTTAGCTTACTATAAAGTGCACTTTGCTCTAACGAATGGCAAGAGGTTATTGCAAAACCACAATAAATGGTGTTGCCAGTAGTTGGGAAAAAAGGGAAATGCAACAGCTACACGGGCGCCATTTTAGTTTTATCTCTGGCAACATGCGAACGCTTCGAGCAATAAAGCTTCGAGTACTTTTATTGCCTTCGGTGCCACCAAAGTGAAACCAACTTCACCCGTCCCCGTACTTAAACGGTAGGTAAGCTCGAAGGATATTTGAGAAAATCGAAAACGTGAAAATACGATTTGTTACCTTAATTATCATATCTAAGTCACATTCACATGGTTAATTAAATTATTGGTGTCCAAAACATGGAAGCCGGAGAAGAATCAACGGAGAAAATTTAATTAAAATTGCATATTTTTCTGCAAAGGCAAATAAAATTATTGAAACCTTCCAAAAACATTCCTGTTCATTTTATTCAAAGTTTAAATCATTTTATTTGACTTGTATTAAAGTGAATGAATTTTCGAAAAACGATATAATTTACTTTCGTGATACATCAACGTTTTACAAAAGAAAAAAAGAAAAAAAAATTCTGAATTCCCGCATGTTCACATTTATTGATACAGCGGACCCTCAATATTAGTCATTTATCTATTACCGAAGGAAGGATGAATATAAAAAAGAACGAATATAAATCAATTTAAGAATGTTCTTAGGTTTTCACGGCCACTCAGAATCTTCTGGTTTGGGCCTTCTGGGGTATTATGCCGTATTATAACGACCTTTCTGGCCAACGTTTCGGAACCTAGCCTTCAGCCTTGATGATGGACCCTTCAATGGCTTCCGAAATTTCGGCCAGAAAGGTCGTAATAACACGGCATAATACCCCAGAAGACCCAAAACAAAACGTAAATAATTTTTCCCATATTATGAATAAACGAACGGTTTCCAGCCCCGAATTAATTTTCGTTTCAAAATTAAACTCGGAAATCATCGCATATACTTTTTTATTACGTATAAACCACTGCTTATACGCTGACATCCGATAGGAGATGGTACCATAAGAAGAAAAAGAAGCACATGCTCTAAATTATGCAACCGAAAATAATCGGTGAATATTTCAACCGTGTATATATCTATTATTTTATACTTGTTGCCATTTTACTTCCTTTCTTTTAACTCGTAGCGTCTGCTTGTCTGCCGGTATGGTTGTCTCCCGAAAAAACCTTAGATCGATTAATAATCCTTTTCCCGTGATCCAGTCGAGCTGAAACTTTGCAGGCAGACTCGTGGCGATGATAAAAATGATTATATTAATTTATAGTATAATTTTGGATTTTTGGAATTTTTAACGATTTATATATTGTTTAATTTTCGAGCCCGAAACCTGGAGTAGGCGTGAACCTGTTTAAATAAGAAAGGGAGTATAATAAAAACTTGGTTTTCATGGGTTAGTTTTTTACTTGCTTGCCGCGTAAATATATCGCGATACATACATTGAATACAGAAAGATTCCACGGGTAGAGTTCTGACTCTATTCTTATTCTTATTCACTTAATTAATTAATTCTTATTCACACTTCATATTGTTGACTGATACCATCAACATAGGCGCAATCAAAGCGTCAAAAAGCTCAAAATAAATTTACCAAGCCTGTAAACATTACAAAAACTGTAAAATATATTGAAACATATTTATTGATTGCCAAAAACATTATTTATCTTTTATTTAGTCTAAGAATAAAGCAAAGCAAGCAACAATAATATGGCGTTCATAGGTAAAACAGCCCAAATCGTTAAAAAATTATTTGAATAATAAATAAAGTGGGCAGTTATATTAAAGAATTACTTTTATATAATATTAAAAGCTCTATAAATACTCCCCAGACCGCGGCTGTCGAGAACCTAGAGAAATTGTTATTTTTTTTAATTAGCAAATGGAAAACAAGAGCTTAATCTTGCCAAAGAGCAATGTGATTATCTGAAAATGTTGGCCGACTTCTTTTTTTGTGGCGTGGCTCTGTACACAAAGCCTTCACTCCAACTCTCAGAAATTGGGGGCATGTTTCACAAGGGGTGACTGATTTTTCAATTCTACTGTATCTCTTTCATAAAAAAATATTTAAGGGGATGGAAAATTATGTTTTGATTCGAGATTCATTTTAAAATTTAAAATTACATTTTTTACACGAGAGGTTAGCTAACTATGCAATATTTCAATACTTTGTTCTAGCTGCATTAATAGATTTTCATTTATGTTTAAGTTTCTGTGTTGTTTAGATAATGTAAAAACAATAACATAATGATAAAACCCAAACGAAAAAAATTTTTGAAAAAAAAACACCGAAAAAATTGTTGTTAATATGCCGAATTATTTATTGTTGTTTTTACATATATCTACCCTTATAAACATATTTAATCCGAAGAAAGAATATTTTTCTTACTTCTCAATGATAGTCAAAGACTCGTTTAGGTGTAAAGAAAGAAAAAAGGTATTTATTAAGAAATAAGGTAGCTATATTATATCACTTTGCAGGTATTTAGTATAAAAATGAAAGTAATCTCAATAATACAAAATTAATTTTAATACAAATAATGATTTGCTTTGAGTTGAATTGATTTGTTTTCGCTTTTTTCTTTCTTGCTTGAATATTTTTTTTTCATAATTTTCATGTTTGTCAATGAAATATAAAAATTAAAATAATATAATACACAAGAGTCTAAATCTCGGACGAAGCCATGTTATTTTTAGTATATTGATCATTTGAATTTTATTTTGATAGAAAAAATATTAGACTAAACATTATAAGTTACAATTTGATAATCCTGTGAGTAAGATCTAATAGGTCGTCAAAGAAAGAAATGAAGAAAATAATCAATAAGTAAACAAAAAAATCTTCCGGAAAAACTCATTAAGAATTCTGTGGTAATTTGTTTCGTTTTCTGAAACACGCTTGGTTCTTAAATAATAATTCACCTAGTTTGCATTCTTTAAATACCTTTGTTTTCTAGAAAATAAACTGGTATTTTAAGAGTGCGTATACCCAGTGCTTTATTTACTGCCGCACGGCACGCCATCTATAAAAAACAAAATAAAACACTGGCTGTAATTTTACGGAGAATGCTGTTTACTTGAAATTCTGAAAAATCTACGAGGTTTCACGTTCGTACGATTCGTGAATTATCATTATCTTCTAAAAACTTAACTTTAGCGCAGTTAATTCGGAAATGTTTATTTACTAACTGAAAGCATGAATGCAAGTGAAATCGAGACAGATTTTTTTCTGTTACGCTTATTTTTTGATGACGAAAATATAACTGATACATCTAATTATTGTTTGGTGTTTGTTACCTCAACACTAAAAAAGAGAGAAATGTCAAGACACCGTGGAGGTCCGACATAACAATCCATGTATGGGTTACAAAATATTGATGTATATACCTATTTAATTTAATTCCATTGCTGCATAAAAAATGTTAAAAAGTGATTTTGCATCTTCGTATATGTTAAAACACGGGATGCGATTTCTGCTTCCGGTCTTGGGTTTTTAATGACAAATATATATGAATCCCTTGTACCTACTCCACATTTCATTCAATCAACATATCACTCTAATTAGACCAAATAGATTCGCGACTACATTTCAAAGGTCTCATCTAAAATTGCAAAAGTCGTTTTATTTACCAATCATTATTATTATTTACTCATTTATTCATTATTATTTACCAATCGTTTCACCGCGGGGGTAGGCAGAGAGGATAAAGCATCACCCTTCTGTTCTGACACACAATTATGCCACTTACTGGTGTCGTCAAAAGTCAAACACGGGCATCAGTTAATACGTCCTGTCTATTTTTGAGAGTTGGGATTGTATTTACCAAATAACAACCTTGTTATTTTCAATTTGAATACAGCGTATTAATACATTTCGTAGACTAGTGTAAAAAATTATATTCCTTAATGTGAAAGAGGCAATGTGTTTTGTCCTCTCTGTCTATCCCACAGGGCTTCGACGCGGCGTGGGGGATGAGTAATTATTATAAAATGTATCCCTCTTACTGAGGGACGATAAAAATTATGTAGCACCTTCGTCAACGGCCGAGATTTTGAAGCTAAGTGCCATCCCGTTTGATTATTACGGAATTTCATTTGCTAAAAACACTTAAAATTCTTTCGACGCCGACTCAAAGATTTTCACGGAAAATTTGTGAAGTGTTCTTAAAAAGTTGATTAATTAAGTTACATTTTTCATTTTTAATTAATGATCATTTAAATAACTTAAATTAGCAAATGAGAAAGATACGATGCGATGTGTTCCATGCGTTTTTTTAATTTTTTTATTTTATTTAAAATATGACAGAGACCTGAAAGGTCAATGGATAAAATTTTACACACATCAATATAAAAATATAATAAGGACACGAACTCATTTGTTATATTTGGCTGAGTTTAAGCATTTTTGTCACTTCTATTTTGAAATTGTTAGTAGTCAATTGGTCTTTTGTGGTAGGTCATTGTATAATTTTAATCCGTTACAAATTTCTATGAAACAGAATCTTGGACACCCGTTGAAGAATTTGAGGAATTTGACTTAAATTATTTGAGGTATGGATCTACAGACGGATTCTAAAAATAACCTGTATTGATGAGATTATTTGTGATTTATTTATTGATTATTTTGGGAACTTAAGGTTAAATAAAAAAAAATATTTATGTGTTTTTTTTAGTTAATAATACAATTTTACAATAAACTAATAGTAACCGTGCATATATTCATTTTTTTATTATAATTATATTTTATTCTGTGACGCGACATTCTCTCTTGACCATATTGATATTCCTCTTTTAATGTTAAGTAAATTATTTGAAGCTGACAACGCAGCAAACGCAGCAAACCTTATCAATGCGTATTTAGCGCAATAAAAAATTATAATTTTTTTAAATTAACAATTTCATTTAAACCACTTTGGTTAATTTATGATCGACCAGTTTTGACAGAACGAACGCACACTAACTGATTCATAAAACAAAACAAGCAAAAACAACCAATTTTCAGGAAGGAACATGGCATCGGTCATCGTGTGAAGGAGATCTATTTCCCGCCCGACAATTGATCTCGAAGATATATAGTTAAATTTATCAAAGTTAACGCTATAAGTATAAAAAAATTACAAATAATTATCATTTCACATAGTCCAATCGCAACGAAACGAACAAAATGCAGAACTATTTGAACGTGAGGATCTGCAAAATGAACCAGCCGCAAGAACTGATTACTAAGAAAATATCCACGGATTAAAGATTTATCTGTTCTATGTAGGCAAAGAGATGGACGTCATTCAGCTAAGATTCACAGAAATAGACATTAAAAAACATCGGAAAGATTTCACCAGATGGCGCTAATAAAGTTTAAAAAAAGATTTTTATTAAATAACTTCATGGTGTAAAAAATGCGAATTTCGATGCATAATTAAAATTATACCTCCAGTGCTTCTAAAGGGAGCCTTACTTCAAAAACATAAACGTGATTTTCTCCCTTTGTACGTCGGTCACATTTTTAATAATCAAAAATTATTTTAATAATCAAAGTTAATTAAACTAATTCTAAAATCCTCAGGCACATTGTCACATGAATGAAAATTTCGCTCCATACAAGATCCATTCTGTCGAATTGACAACGGTGCTTTGCGTGTCCAACACTCTTTCCCAAGCGTTCAGCACTAATTTAATTCTACACCAAAAGATAAACACTGATTTTCTGAAAAAAATAAGATTTTTTGTACGTGTGTAACATTTTCTTGTCATTCACCCGGTTTTAAAATAAATGTTTGTGAATTACGAAAGTTTTTGTTCGTGAGGTTTGTGATAACTATGTCA
Organism: Agrypnia vestita; assembly: GCA_016648135.1. Taxonomy (NCBI): domain Eukaryota; kingdom Metazoa; phylum Arthropoda; class Insecta; order Trichoptera; family Phryganeidae; genus Agrypnia; species Agrypnia vestita. Next base: position 1,795 of record JADDOH010010868.1, on the reverse strand, counting down.
TGTATCATGATAACGCATCATAAATTACACATTTTTGTATGGAAGAATAATTTGGTGTGTTGAAATACTGTTAGATTAGATTGATCGTGTGACGGAATTTGGCATTTGGAAGTTATTATTTCCACACACTGAGATCATTTTTTTCATATTAAATAAGGGTTTAAAAATTATACAGGTTTTCAGTTGGATAAATGAGATATTTTGGAAATAAGAAAAAGTGTTAACAATTTATTGAATACCGGTCAATTTTAAAAATAGCTATCTTTTTAATTTATTTTCATATTAGAACTCCTTTGTGCAGTTTTCTGGGATATTCTGTCGTGTATATCTGACCCCTCTTGGCGAAGTTTCGGATCCTATTGCAGGGTCTATCATCAGGACTGAGATGAGATGTGTATGTTTTGACGTTAAGGTTAAGTATTGGCGTACAATACCGTACCGAAATCAAGGCGGGTCCTAGGTGGCGTTTGCCTAACGCGACAATTGAGTTGAAAGCGACACTATCTTCAAAAATGTATTGCTCCAAAGCAATCTCCAATGCCGGCTATCTCCAGTTCTGAATCTCCAAAGATTCAGAACTAGAGAGAGCTGGCACAAGACCGAGATGGGTTGAGGACGACTCTTAAAAGACCCACCAGGGGTTGTAGAGCCAAAAGCGATGATGATGAATATATAAAAAAAAAAGCAAAATACGTTTTATTATTTATGCAAGAATGTCCACCACTAACGCTACCAGATGGTGCAAATAATGATGAGGTATAAAATAATGAAGTAAAATAAGCAAAAATTGCTTATCTCCCTATATAACACCAAAACGAGCCCGGATTTTAGAAGCAGGTCATCCTCGCATATGTACTCTTTATTTTACCACGCCCACTCAACCATTATATGTACATAATATATTACATTTTCACACCTGCCTGTTAATTAAAACCAATAAATTGTCAATTTGTCCTATTCGAACGAACGAATTCCAAAGCTTTTAATAATGTGTCTTTCCAACTGTGTGACTGAAAACATTTCTGAATAATTTCATTACGGGCGACACTCCTTATCAGCCTGGAAATTAAAGGCGAAATTAATTCATTACATTTTTTTGATCGACTCAATCTTCTGTTTAAATAATATTCCGTAGGTAGAAGCAGTGGAACGATTGAGGCATTTCAATATGCTGAATGCTGAAGTGATGGCCACTATGTTTAATCGTAGATTCCATTGTGACTCACGTGATCAACGTGACTCATACAGACGTGTATGAGTCACGTTAGAGAGAAAAAAATTCGAGCCCTTCTTTTGTACCTCATTATTGCAGCATCAGTGACGGACATTGTTACAATTATAGTGATACATTTTTATTTTTTATACCTCATTATTATTTGTGCCATTTGGTGGCGTTAGTGACGTACATTGTTATATAGAGAATAATGTATTGTAACGAGATGGTACAAGAGATTACGCACAGAATCCCTCGTAATATGTCGATGACAACAATAACATCGTATAAAATAGAAAATAAAATAATCTTCTCGAGAGTTCGAAAGACATATCTATTGCGTATTGTTTTGACATTCCTATCGGCGCGATATATTCCGCGAGGCGACGGCCGGGGTGCCTAGCCGTGAGATAATCGGATCGCCAAATATTAAACGAAATAATCGAGCGAAGTACCTGACTGGCGATTTAAAAAAGTGCGACTACTTGACTAACGGAATGTTCTAACAAGCGATAAATAAATTGACTGATAAATTGCGAAGTAGTGGGAATTCAAGAATAGTGTATTAATTTAATTCGGGTT